>PCFV01000029.1:0-101178 GCA_002812785.1 Phytophthora litchii | reverse complement strand
CAGGGTTGTATGCCGGTGCAGAATGTTTAATCTGTTCCTCGCGCTTCGCTGCCGCCTCCGCCTCCTTGCGAGCCTTCTCACGAGCCTCCTCTTCCTTATCAAAACCCAAGTTCGAGTTCTCCACCGCGTCCTTACCCACAGCTTTACCCCAGCTACCCTCACCCCATTGAAACGCCTGTGGGAGACCGCATTCACCGAAGAAGCGACCCAGAGCCTCCTCCACCAACGTGTTGCACGCGCCTCCCGTCGTGCGTAGCTGTAGATCCACCTCCTTGAACTCACCCTCCACCGGTGTCTTCAGGAAGAATGGAAGTACCAACGTCTTGGCTGGAGGGAACTCGTTGTGCTTCTCGATCGCGTCCAAGATGCCCAGCAATTCCTTGTACGACTCCTCGTTCGCACGTTGTTGCTCCGGGTACCGTCCAAACAGGTCTGGGTGCGTGCGCAGATACAGCTTACGCAGTGTGTCCTTGAGCATCGGCACCTTGCCTCCCTTCTGGCTCTTCATCTTGCGCAGGTTCTTGCGACGCAGCGCGCGTTCGCTCACTTTGGTGCGGACGGCGCCGAGACTGCCACTGGTCGACAGGAACGGAGGCTCCACGACGCAGAACGAGCGCTGTTCCTGCGAAGACAATGCATTGGCCAGCAGTGGAGAAGCACGCAGAGTACTGGACACGTGTGAGCGGGCGACGGCGCGGGCAGCAAGACGAGCTGTTGTGATGAATGCCATGGCTGCTGGAAGACTGGACGAGAGTGAGTGCTTTGCGACCGCTGCGATCAAAACGTACTTAGTGAATTTTGTAATGTACTAGTAATGTTTTACAGAAATGAAACAAAACACACAAGTACTTCGTACACTCCAACACTAGCAGCGTGGCAACACGAAAGGATGATTCAAGTAGTACTTATAAGTAAATATAAATACTGCTTTAGCCTTTAGGTATTGGTAAGGCACAGTGTAAAAGGCTTTCTGGAGGGTGGAATTGTTTTAATGTTGAACAATTGGTACTACTTGTATACTCAAAGATATATTATATTTCGTAAGACACGATGGCCGAGCGGTCTAAGGCGCTGGTTTTAGGCACCAGTCTTCGGGCGTGGGTTCGAATCCCACTCGTGTCAAACTTTTCTCGCTTGCCGAGTTCGTGCAGAGGATGGCCGATATGTACGCTTTTCGCGTAGGTTCCTCGTTTTTGTTGATGAGCATTACTGTGTAAGATTGTTATGCGGAGAGCCTTGCCTGTGGTGTTCACCAAAAGTAAGATGCACTGCTATTTTGTTTTGGCGCGACAGTGACGCGCATATTACTTGTTGTACAAGCCCGACATCTTAGCGAACTACCTTCACCAATTCGATGACACTGATTTCGTTGGCATTCTCTAGTGCAAAATGTTTTCATTCCACAAACCCGAGGCTTGCTTGTCAAAGGTGACACCTTCGCTGGAAATCAATAGCCGAATTGTGCAGTTGAAAATGGTACTTCGTATTACGGTATGGAGGAATCACGCTCTTCCGTTTAGCAAATGCATGTTGCCGCCAAGAACACGCCTGCACATAGCGTTACCAAAATACACTTCACATTTGTATGGAAGTAAAAACTGGGTTGTAAAGAAAAAGCAACTGGACAATAATAGCTTTCTCACTCCCAAACTGGCGTCCAGGACAAGAAGCAGCTATGGCTCCACACGCGCCAGAGTCCTCGTCCCCGTTCGCCACCTCCACGGACGACAACGCCATCGCCAGTGATGCTGAGAAGCTGTCGATGTCGTCTTCGGATCCATCGGAAGGTTGGCGCCGCGACGTGCAGCTCGTTGGCGTGATCTTCCTAGCGAGCACGGCATTGTTGGGCGTGACGCTGCACTCGCTGGTTGTATCGGCGCTTACGGATGCAGAGTGGGCGGCACTGCGATTGCCCACGTCGCTGGAGGCGGCACAGCAGCTGGGCGAGACGCTACAGAGCTTCTCAGAGCGTCAACCAGCCTCGCTGCTGCTTGCACACATGGGTTGCTACCTGTATCTGCAGACGTTCGCCATCCCGGGCACAGTGTTCTTCAATCTGCTAGGCGGTGCGCTGTTCGGCGTGACACTGGGCTTCCCGCTCTGTCTGGTGTACAATACACTGGGCTCCGTCTTCATGTTCCTGCTGTCACGTCACTTTGGCCGCCGCGTGGTCACGCGCTTCTTCCCGCGCAAGCTGGACACGCTACGTGGTATGCTGGACGCACACCGCGACGAAATGGCATTGTACATGATCTTCCTGCGCGTGTTTCCGTTTACGCCGAACTGGTTCATCAACATGGCGTCGCCGCACCTGGCCATCCCGCTGGGTCAGTTCACACTGGGTCCGCTCATCGGTCTAATTCCGTACAACTTCTTGAGTTGCAAGGCTGGTCTTATCTTGCGTGAGCTGCGATCGCGCGGAGATATTATTGACACGGCCACAACAGTGCAGCTTATCGTAGTGGCAGCTGTGGGTGGGCTTGTGTTGCCCAGACTCAAGAAGCACTTTGCCACGAGTTCGACACCCGCGACGACCAATGATGCAATCAAGCAAGACTAGGTGGCTAGACGTGTATTCCATATATTCAGCGAGTTCTGGCAAGTTATTTTCCTGGAGTGTTAGTCACCTGTTGTTTCTGGTGCTCCGCCGACACGGTGACTTCCTAGACATCGCTGTAGATATTTTATAAGAGCAGTTCCTTTGACTGTCATGCTGTGTGGATGCTTTTTACATGAAAGAAATCAATACATATCTCCGCTGCGAAAGACTACGATGCCGTCGAACTCTGGTATTCCTCCAGTAGGTGCGTGATCTGAGATCGTTTTATCGGCAACCGGAACGCTGTAGTCAAGACTTCGTCAGTGTCTACCTACAGCCATACAACACAGTCAACACAATGAGAACTGAAAAATGCATCAAGTCTACGCACCTTGTTAGGCAGATCACGGAAGTACTCCATGATAGATTCAAATTTGTAGTTCAAGAGAGTCTCTGCTCGAAAGGAGACAAGTTAGAGTATGCAACGCTTCATCATGTCAATGTAAACTTACTCTGTGAGATCTTGAGCAGCGCTAGTGCGACACGATAAATAACTTTCCAACCTTCGTGGAGAAATGCATCCCAGACTCGAGTGACAAACTCGAAAGGAAAATTGTATGTGAAGAGGGTGAGGAACCACTGCGTCAGGTACATGGTTGGATGCAAACCTTCGTTCTCGAGGTGAGCCAAAAGTTGTGGCATGAACTGCTTGAAAAGCCCTTCGAAAACAAAAGTCACCTCAGGTACCTTCGGCATACGGGGACGGTAGAGATCTGCAAGCCCATAACGCTTGTGGTTTAAGCATGCTACAAGCAGCCAGAAGGCCTGCTGCTCCGGCATGTAACAGAGGAACATGGCTGAAAGGAAGCCCATTCCTTGACAATAACCCACCTCTGGGTCGTGAAGTGAGTATGCCTTGAGTACGTTCATGAGAGCACATTGGCCCAAGGAGGAGCGGTCTCGGAAGAGTGAGTGCCGCGGGAACGTACGTCCGATATCACGCGCAATCGTTTCTTCACATGGAACCCGAGCAGTTTGCAACAGTTGATGATAAGCTCCTGGGTTATTCAGGAGCATTTGCGATGATCCGGCAAGGTGGCTCCACACGCGACCACGTAAGGCCTCAGGAATGCCCTTGCGGATGCGTTTCTTGAGCGTGGCGGCATGCCGCAGTTGACAGACCTCCCAATCCTCTAGCTGTTTGCCGATCATCTTGACCCACTTTTGCGTGCGTCGGTTCTCGAGCCACACTGCGTGCTTATAAGTGCTAGTAGCAGTGTGACCTCCATTATATCGCCTATGGTTATTGCAAGAACAAGGGTATTGTAAGACACAGTGCTGGTGGTTCTGTTTACTTTTACGTACTTGTCTGTGACTAAGAAGCCATAGCGATCGACAGGTGCCATGGGGAAAGCCACTGTCAATGCCTTCGCTTGAATCTCTTCTGCTTTTGCTTTTGGAGGAGACGGTGGCAGTGTCTCGCGATCGGCATCACTCTTGTCCCGCACGTCAGGATCAGCATCTTCAGGACCCATAGCCGCGTCCTTCTCCAGCATCACGCGCACTTCAGTTGTCAGTGTTGCAAGCTTGTTTATCTCCCAAGTCTCCAACTTTTATCTGTCGCGATAAGCTCGTCAGGATGAGAGATATTTTTGCTATATCCTAGTGCAGCCATTTTTGGACTTCAACACCTTCACACGTCACAGATTTTCACACATCACAGATTTTCACACGTCACAGATTTTCACACGTCACAGATTTGCACCTTAGTCACTAACGTGCTATGATGGACACAGTGGACTGGTATGTGGATAATTACCACGCTTTTCGCGGATAAATTCGTGGTGGCCGTGCCACAGCATGACGTTCTGCAGAACCACAGTTTGACTTGGTTCACATCACCAGGAGCGTAGTATGGCGCGCCAGGCGCTTCAACAAGAGGCATTGGATCAAGCATTGCGGGCCAAAAGTGTTGATTCTGCTCGTGCGACAGTGAGAACGACTCGTGCATTTGACTTGTGAGCTTCCTGTGAAGCGTCTTGAGGTCCGCGAGGCTTCGCGTGTGTCCATTAGGTGCTAAAAAGCTACCAGCGAGTCGGCCACGACTGTAGGAAGTGACGCGCGATCTGCTACCTCGTGAGTGGCGATGGTGTCCTTAACGACGTTGGTCAGTACCATCTTGATGTAAACGATGGAGCTCGCAAAGAACGCATTTTCACGCAGATACGGTAGTTCCTCTGTCATGTCGGCGTCGTGCACGTCCAGGAACGACAACTCCATGTTACCCCAGTCGTAGCGGGGATCCTAGCCGCTTCTTGCGTACCATTTGATAAAGTCATAGGCCTCCTGGTACTGGTCCAGCAGCAACATGAGCGTCGGGATGACTTCACGAACGCCCATATTGTCACCACGGCACAACCGCATGCAGTCCATGGCTTCGACCAACGCTGCTTTGATCGCCAGGCGTGAGGAGAAGGCGGACAGCGTTCGAATCAGCTCCATCTTGGTGCGCATGTACGGACGCGTGCTGTGTATCATCCAGAAGTGGTCAAAGCCCTCCTCGAAGCGTTTGCGGTCGTCCTCCTCAGCGTTGCGGATCTTGACGGCTTCCTTCTCTATTAGGTCGCGTATCTTCTTGACGCGCTTGCAGATGGCCTTGTGCGCAGCAAAATTCTTGCTCTGGTGCTCGCGACTGCCGTACAGCACCACTTGGCAGCATGAACACTTGAGGAGCGAGTCGGGCGACACGACGCACACCTCGCATGACGACGGCGGCAATGGCGACTGCATGTAAAACGAAATTAGATCTTTAAGTTTTGACCGGGACTATTTATGTGACTTGAACCAAAAAATAGTCACGTCCATTATTCGAGAGCAATAAGGGCGACTGGCAGATTCGGTCCAAGGTGCCGCATCATTCGCGCAATGCAAATAGCTGCTGCGCGCGGGTTGCCACGTGGGGATGAGTTCTGTTATTGAGGGAAGACAACGCGTCTTCTCCAACTGGAAACGCTCAGGTAACTTAATGGTAAGTATCGAGACGGAGTGCTTTGCCTTCGAGGTGTTCGTCCATTTGTGCAGCCATATAATACAAATCAAAGAAGTAGGGAAAACTCATTGCACTGCGAGAGTAATTTCATCTGCAGCGAAGACAATGAGCGACGATGCATCTGAACAAGTTGACGACACTTGCCGAAAAATTTGGTCGTCAATCCAAACCAATTGATGGCAAAAAGAAGGTATTAAAGCTCCTGACGAAATTACTGGAATTGTGCTCTCAACTCAAGAGCATCTACGTTACGCAAGCCAGACGCTTTCGTGGTCTGTCACGGATAGCAGTGTCATGCTCACCGCCAACACGAACACAAATCCTCGTCGTCGATGGACATGACGTTGAATGGAGGCGCTGCTCGTCGTCCGAGCGCCTAGCCGACAAACTGGAGTATGTCGTGCCCACATTCGTGTCGTGGAGCTGGAACGTCAAATAGTAGCCATCACGTTAAACCTTGCCATGACTAAGTTGGATGTCGCATCGGCGAAAGCGTCGATCGGCGACGCCTTCACAGATAAAGATCTCGGGCCAGTCAGCTACGTTGGGATACGAGTGACTTGAGACCGCGTTCAAAAGGAACTGCGGCTAAACCAGTACCTTTTCGCGATGGGTATTGTTGAAAGGTTTAATATAATCTTTTCAACAAAATATTTCAAACTCCAGCATTTGGGGTCGCACACCAAGCAAGAAATTGGTAAAGTCTCTCCCAAATGAAAATGGCGCGGTGATGCTCGCGACATAACATTTCTTATATAAGCACACATAATGTGTGTTCTGTACTGGTTGCTGGCGAAAACCTTTCATGAATGGAAATCACTTTAATGCAAGCCCCAAAACTTAGATCAAGTGAAGTTCAATTGAGGGTGTGTACTAATGATTTCTACAGACACATCAGGGATGGATGCGTTCGGAGTACAAATCACTCGACTGAATCGTAGCCATTCGTGGTTCGCTGTCAATATACGGTGCTTCGACCGTACGTATCAATTACTGGCGTAGCCACTTGAGGATAATCTAGCTTGATGGACGTCGCTGAAAGCCGAACTTACCACGAACTTATCCTGCATCAATTTCGCAGCACATCCATTGCATCGCGCGATCGCTGCGGCACTGCGGCCCACGCAGCGTGGGCCACGCTGATAAAGATCTGTGCATGATGTGTCCAAAAGAGATTCGGGGCTTTCAGGAAGGAATCTGGAACTCTACGATAGAAAAAAGTGCGAGCGGATTCGAGTCGAGTCGCTGCAAATTGCACTGCAATGTCCTTGCCAGATCTTTGTTCATATTCGCGCCGAAGGCGAGCCAGTGAGGTGCTGTAATACCCGACATGCTGTCTCTTTGGGGTTTTCCCGGCTCACACTCCAGGGTTCCGAATACTTCGGCACCTTGGACCGACTGGATGGCTGGAATGTCTCTTGTGAGCTTACCGTCAGCTTCCAACCGGTTTAGCGCGTGAGCCTTACGCAGTGAGGTGGCCGATATGAGTTCCCACCGCTGGTGCTGTGTGTATTGAGCTTGACTTCGGCTCTTGCACGCGTAATTTATCTAACGCAGCCAGTTGCCCGACACTGCAGATGAGTATTGTGCAACTTGGCGACGAGAGATCTGATATCGTGAAGGTGCAGTGGTTGTCGACCACAATGTTGCTACATCTTGCTCGTCATCCCACTCCAGTTTCTTGAATAGCTCAGCCTGGAATTTATTGCTTCAAAGCGAGGCGCTATGCGTGATATTTTACAGCGACAACCAAGACGAAAGCGCTGCCTCACCACGAGACCATCTGAAGCTTTACCCTCCGTACAGAAGTTATCTCATCAGCAGAGAGCAACCTGCTGGTGCGTGGCTGGCACCCTTCCCAATCCGCTGACTAAATACACACGGTGGCGGCGACATTTGGAGCCACCCCATGAGAAAATGCAAAACTGACGCGGGCCAGCCATGTTTCTGGCAGCAACCAAGCCAGATCTGTGTCATCGGTTCATCCATAATGTAATCTACGGAGTCTCCATTGGAGATCGCGTTGAGGCGCTGAGCTGCACTGTCCGGCACTATGATGAGTTTGTACTGTTTTCCGGAAATAGCCCTCTCGAAACCGCTTTGAAGTCGGGATATACAAACTGTACGCACAGCATACAAATTGCAAGTATAAATCCGGCGTGTTGCTCTTTGTGAGGGGTATGGCTGGTCAGACCCGCACAAAGCTGTGCCCGTGACGTGTGCGGTACTCTTCATGAATGTACGGCGTCGAGATCACAGCGCACCAGCTTGATTTCCTAGCGGATAGTCGCTACTCGCGGGTTTACGCCGGGCCCGCGGACAACGCGTGGGTGGTGACATCCCAGCCAGCAGTGCGTTACCAATCCAATTGGTGAGCGCTGCGCCGCTGCAAGCCCTACCCGATGCATGCATGGGGCTGCGGACAGTCGCGACGCTGACATGTTGCCAGGCAACATACAGCCGGCCGAGCGAGGCAAAGGAGCCGGAACTCCGAGCGTAAGCGTGTCCCGAAACCTGCTCTCTGAATCCACCAGTGACAGTGGGCGGTATCAAGCGTGGCTCGGCTCTGGCCGTTCCTACACTGGCTGTCTGTATGACTGGCTGGTCCGAAAATCCACAGTCGGCTGCTGCAGCTGCCTCATTCTCTAAAGGTCGAGCTCGATAGTATTTGCTATTTGCACTGGGCCTGTGCCCGTAGTAACCCGCCCGCCCCGTATCATGATGACCGTGTTGCCGCTCGCTGACACAACTGCGACTACCAGTAAGAAGCGGCGCCGCAGTATCGAACCCGTAGACTCGAGCAAGATTCTGGCCATGCCACTGAGCATGTCGCCGCGCGCGATGGCGTCGAGCCCTGTACGCGCCGCGCTACAGCAAACAACCATCAAGCACGAGAGTGAGGAGCTACTGCGTCGCAGTCTCATGGGCCTCTCGCTGCAGCTCAAGCTCAAGATGATTCTCGTGGAGGCCTGGGCCTCCGACATGAACAGCGTCGTCATGGAGCGCAACCTCTTCTCTATCGCCAAGGAACTCGCCATCCTCAAGGAAATGGGCGTCTACGAACAGCACACGTGCGTACGTTTCCTGGAACTAGCTCGCAACCGCATGACGCAGCTTCTAGAGCAGACTGAGCGTCACGAGACGCTGCACATGGAGGCCGAGCAGATGTGGACAATGGCCCTCATTCAGGCACAGGAAGCTGTCGCTACGCCACCAAACAGCCCGTCCGCTGTTAGTGAATTCCCGCTACTCAGTGGTTTCGACGCCAGCAGTCGCGATATCTCGGTGTTGTGGCGTGCCATGTCCATCGCGCGCGATCGCGGCGCTCAACTCTGGCACGAGAACAAGCCTGAACAGGCGCTGCCGTTCCTTCTAGCTGCTGATTCTTACATGAAACGCTTCACACTCAAGTACCAACGACTCAAAGTAGACCACGCTATGGTGGACACGCTGCAGAAACCGCCTATGGTACCCAAACGTACGCCCACGCGAGTGTCATTCGCAGAGGAGCCACAGGTCATGGGGATCGCAGATGCAGAGGTGGATCGAACACCCATCTGCCCCACTAAACCGTCCAAGCTGGAGTCGCTACTACTCCGCACGTCGCGCGAGTTCCCGACACCACCATTCTAGAGCAATCATTTAACTACCAGGTCTCAAGGGAAGGCCCACGTATTCTAGCTAGGTAACTTATGCAACAAGCAAGTTTGAACAACACTACACTTGAGTTTCTTCATCCTTTTCAGTGCCTGCCTCAGGCTTCTTTCGAACGATGCCGCACCGATGAGCGAGGAGGTTCTTCAGCGGTCCCACTACAGCTACACATCCTGTCAGACAAGTGGCACTTTTACAGATAAGACATGGAAAGCGAGCCGGAACCAGGTGTGGTGGCATGTATTACTGCTACATCTGCCTTATCTATCGAGTCGTTACCTGCGCGCGAACGTTGCTGTCGATAGATCGCTTCGGGTTGGTAGTCGAACCGAGTTCGATGGCGTGGGCTACCATTAGTGCACTTGGCACTTTGTGTGTACAGCAGCAGGCGAGTCACACCCAACTGTACAAGCCTTCAACCTGCGTGTCTTCGTCCTCTTGTATGTCTCCATTCCGACCTGCCTGTCCATCTCATTTGTCGCTTCACAACGCTGCTCTTCGTCTCCAGCTCGTCTGCTGCAGTCTACGCCTTGAGTTTCCAGAGTTTCAGCTTAAAGCCGAAAAAATCCGACGCGGTGGACGAGAAGGCCGACAAGACCACCACGCGCGTGATATTGTAGAGCAGCGGGTTCATGGTCAAGCCCGACACTTTGTTGGGCGAGTTCAGCTCCTGCAGCACGAAACCAGACACAAGGTCAGCAAAGGTGGTCACATCCAGATCTATGTAAAGCTGGTGTTTGTCTGCTCTGCACTTCTCGTTGAAGAAACGCACCTTTAGCAGCTTGCACGCGAGCTTCAACACGTTGTTGGAGACCAGCAGCTTCTCCTTCTTGTGAGGCTTGGCGAGCAGACGGAGGTATACGTTCATCTGTTTACGCACATCAACACGGTCAGCTGCAAGCAGCGTTGATCCCGAGAAACAATCACAAACCTGTTCAGTCAGAAGCAGCGACGTGTTCTGGTACTTCTTGTTGATGTTGGAGCCCAGCATCATAAAACGCAACATGAACACACTGCAAGGATAGGCAACACAGAATGAAGTCAGTCAACTCAACAGCAACTCCACAAAAAGCACACACAACGTACGAGGACAGCATGCACCAAATAGCAACTTCAATATGCACGATACTGTCCGGTGAGAGAGACCCAGATCCGTCCGAGACGGCCTGCATGCCCATGACGACGAGCAGCACGAGGATAATCAGGAACGACGTAGACACGATTTCATCCGCAGCGCGTTGGCGGCCTTGACGTTTCAACCATGTGCGACCACCGCGAAGCGAGATCCACGCCTTGATGTTCACTACATTCTTCAGACGGAAGTGAGGCAGGTTGGCCAAACGCGAGCGCCGTGATGACGTCAGCGCTGTAAAGCACTTGGCATATCTGCGAAACGATTAAACACAAAACTCGTTAGAAATAGGAATGTGCGCCTGAGGTTCTGTACGTACAGGAATCGGCGGTGGTACGTGACCTCGGCATCTGCGAGCGCAGCAAAAACGAAGGATGCCAAGTAATACGTCGACAGCATGCACGAAATCGAAATTACGGATGCACCGGACGCAAGCCCCTGAGCGTGCACATACAAGCGGTCTGCAGACAGTTCTTTTGACCATTGTGACATCCACGCGAGCACTTCGAGAGGTTCTTGCGTTACAGCGAGACAGTCTACTTCCTGGCACTTAATCGCGCAACGTAGTGCGATCGGCACCAGTGCAAGTATAATCGCAGACAGCTCTGCAACTTTGCGATAGAACATCCGGGTAGGTGTAGCTTTAACCTATAGACAACACAAGCACGTGAGAATTTCTAGCAACTCGAACTAACAGCACAACGGGGTCTATTCGCACCTTAGCAAGGATTGTATTCCGTAGCTCTGTGATGGACATGGCTCGCTTTACTGGAAAACCATCTTCCCAAACGCAGACAGTAACGCGTCTTCTAGCTAACTGGTCCACCACACTGTCGCGTTCCAATCCCCCCATCAATGGTACACGTGGTGGCAGCGACATTGGCGGTTTACTTATAGAGGAGCGCATTACCTGCACAACGCACAACAAAAGCTCATGAGTCATAAGTACATATATTGACAACACAGCCAGCAGTAAAAGTACCCGTTTCGGTGAAGACGGAGCAGAACAGCTCTTGTGCGGGAACATGACGTCGTTTGGATTCGCCTCGTCATCGCTGGATGACGATGAATTGCCGCTATCTTCGTCGCTATCTGTTCCATCCGAGTTCTCGGACTCAGCAAGTCCCGATCCCAGTCCTGACGTTGCATGTGAGACGTCCGACTCGGAACCGCACACAGTTTCCACCTGCTTCATAATAGGAGATAAAATCTTGCACGCTGCGTCTGTGTCTGGTGCCTGTAATGCGCTCGACACTCGGCCGTAGCCAATAGCTACTAATAACAAGAGGAAAATCGGGAAAAACACCTCGAACGAGTTGTGTGCTGACGTGGTCTTGTGGTGGAAAATGTAGATGCAAACCGCCACTGCATGCAGCACATAGAGTGCAGTCGCCGTCTTGTAGAACCACGGCTTTTGTCCCCAGAATTTCGCATGAAATGGAACAAACAGCGCGCGACTGAGTGCCTCTTGCACCAGTTTGCGGTCATGACTCGAAGGTTTTGTGTGAAAGAAGGCAGACCTAAGTAATCAGCAGAGTGTTGCACAGTTAGCACCACCAGAGAAGACCGCTATGGTAAACCACATACCCTTTGATCAGGTCGAAGTCGATGAGTTCGCGTGTGAGGTTCATCTCGCGTCGGAGACGTTGCTGCTGCTCCATATCCGGCGAGGACTCGGCCTTGCGCTGCAGTCGCTTGGGGTTCAGTCGCCGCGGCGGTGTAGAGAACTCCTCGTCCATTGGCTTGTGTGTAGTTGTCGACTTGGTGCTACAAGCCAGTCAAATAAGTCAGCGACCGCTTGTGCTCGTCGAGTAAAATTGGAAAATGAATGATGTTGTCGTTTGTAGCGAGGTGGGTCAGTGACAGAGCGACAGCGGACGTGCGACGTGATACCTGTGTAAATAGATGGGGTTGACTGTGCTTTAGCATACAAAGCTGTCGTATAGAAATGGAGAACCTGTGGAAATTAGAGCAGTGTCGTCTATGGCGCGAATGAAAGCGAGCACGAAAGGCCGTAGGAAACCGACTGAAGTAAAATTAGAAGGATAAGCACAGGCTCAGTTGGCTTGATCACTGCACTCGACGATGGCACACCGGCACTTGGCCACCGTCGATAAGCGATATACTCGTCGCCACACTCTGTGACGGAAGGATGCAATGCTATGCAAGTCGTGCATGATACCTTGCGACGCCAGTCCGCGACATTTGCGGGGCTCCTCGCTGAAACCAAGGCGATTTGAGCTACACACAGTTGCAGTCCAGTAGCGGAGCATTGCCAGCCAGTCAGCCTGCACTTGCGATCTTGCATTTTGGTGCGCCTCTAGAGCTTTCGTCGCTTCGAGTTGGCGGTAGAGCACTTGCGTCGGTATAAGATCACCAGCGCCACCAACACACCGTTGAGCAGGGCCAGGTGCACCATAAATAACAATGGACTTGTCCAGAAGCCGCACACCACACCTTTCCAACCCTGCGGTACGTGAGTTAGAGTAAGTCAACGTTAGCCTCGATCACAACCTGCTGTGTAAACCACTGCGTTTTGCTTTACCTTAATCTCGCGGCTTGTCAATGCGTTCTTGCCATACTGAATCGACAAGAACTGCGCCACTTCCGCTGGTACTGGTTGCTCCTGGACAGGGTCGACGCCGTCGTGGACGTTCACATGCTTGCGCTGCAGAGGAAAGAGCGACTTTCGCGGCACACAACCTCCGCAGCACATGTGCTCCGTGTGCGCCTGTAGTCCTTCCGAGCAGCACACGAGGCTGTCTTCCTCGTCGTACTCTGGCGGTACCAGTACATTCTCGCGATCCGCCACCACTTGGTCGTGAGTCAGCTCCACGTACCAGTAGATATCCACCCACGTACCAATGTCCGTTGCATCGTACACACGGATGCACGGGTCATGGAGCCTCGGGTCCGACCAGTAGAACTCGTGGTTTTCTGTGTCGTACGTGAGCTTGACTTTGTGCGGGATGTCGTCTTCGCGATCGTAAGCTGTGAGTCCGACGGCCTCAAACTCGCTCTTGAGGGCCGAGATCTCGGCACACGTTGCATTCAAAACGCCCAAATCCACGTCGTATTCCCATGGAATGAGTCCATCGTCTCGGTGCACACCTAACAACGTGCCCTTGTCAAGCCAATACTCGACGTTGTTGCGCTTTAGGATGCGCGACGTCTTGGTCAGTAGCGACGACATGTGTGCGCGCGTATCGCACTTGCCGTACAGGAACCGCAGCGTCTGCAGTACCGTTGCCACTCCTAGGAAGCACAGCACATAGTACATGACTTTCTGGCGCGGCGGCGTGCGCAGCCGGCTGGACGACACAGGAACGCGGTGCGGCAGCATTGAGAGGAATTGATTACACCAAGACACCCCTCGACGTTACACAACCACTGTGTGGCACAACTTCAGGGATAAGTACGAACTATGGGTTGTGGGCTTCGATATGGCTGATGTCTTTGATAGCGACAAGTAAACAGCGCTATGGACATTCACTCACATGGCTTCTCTGGGAGTGCTAAAAGTAAGCAAGTTGATTATCAGCGTTTTCGTTCCTACCCATGCAAACGGAAGGACTTGGTCAAGACCGCGGCCACTCGCTGATGTGGATGCAGCAGTACAGGGTCTTGAAGGCATCGGAATTGCTTTCTGTCTAGCGAGAGAGCAGTAAAACTGCATGGGCGAGGCTATTAGGCTAACTCAGCCGGCGTATAGTTATCGTGCTAGCCATTTTTGGGTTCGGGTACAGCTTTGAAGTGAAGAGATAGTGATTACGACACGCAACCAAGCCATTTATTTTCATCTCGGACAGTGAGAAGAGCACTGGCGGAGACAACGTAAAAACCAGCAACGTCGAGTATGTTGCGCAAGTTTTTCCACAGCGGCGGTGCACCTGATAGCACTGCATCGTCCATTAACCTTGATGCAACCAAGAAAACTGAAGTAGAAAGCAATGGAAATTATGGCACTGAATTCGCCGAGACGATCGAGCGTTTGGAACGATTCGAAGGTGACAACGCAAATGTTTGCATCGAGCATCTACTATGGATTATCTAACATGAATCGCGTGTGTTTAGCGGGCTTGAAGGACACGATCAATAAGTTGTCGCGTCACTGTCAAGCCATTTGCGGTACGAAACTACACAAGTTCATTTGAGGCTGTGGCAATGAATGACTTTGCCTTGATTCTTCCTACAGAGGTGGTGGCTTCCAGTCGCGAGCTGGGGTCGTGTGTGCATAACCTTTATGGCGGCGAAGAAGATGAGCAGCAGACAACAGCATCAGAAGCACGAAAACTATTGGCGGATGTTGCAACATTTAGGACGAGCTCGATTGCACCACTGCAGACAATTCTAGCTGGTATTCCGCAACTCAAGGTGTGAATTCACGCTGCGCTAGGTCTGTAAGATCATAGATTAACTAACGTTTGCTTATTATTATACAGCTGAGGTGTGACCACCGTAACAGTGCCAAGAGTGTCATGCTTCGATACGAACGCAAGGTCGAAGAGATCCAATCAACGACTCGCCATGAATCTTCTCGTCTCCGTCGTGTGAGTTCTCATAGTGCAAAAATCTTGGTCTAAATTCTCTTCTTACGATTTCGTAACACTGCAGAATCGAACTAAACATCAAGTTGCTCTTACTCGCTTTAAAGAAATTGATGACGAGGTACTTGCGGACGTTGAAGCAGTACTGGCGAATGATCTGCCAGAAATCTCAAGCCAGGCTATCGAAAAGGTAATCAGATTGCTTTATCGAAGTGATTGCTCTTTGGTTTGACATCGTTGCGATGGTATGGATAGCTTTTGCTGCAGCACCAGGTTATCACTGCAAAATGGATGCAAGCAGAGGTCATGAATCTGCAGAAGCATATCGAAGAATATCGAGCGCTTGCAGCTAGGAACAGGCAGCAGCAACAAGCGCAGATCCAAGTGAATGAAGAACGAATCAATAACGCCGAGGCCTCCAAAAGTTCAAGCGACAGTGACAACGATAGCAATAACAATGGTGATGACAAACGTTCAGAAGACCCTGTTCAAAGCGACAAGCCATCCTCACCATGTTACCCGACTGCAACTGCTTCACCCAAAAAGTTAGAGGCCCAAGATCCCATTCGGATCATGCCCAACCACGTGCTCAACCAGGATCAAAGCATCTGTCCACGCAAGAAGCACGTATCCGGCACGCGGACGTGGAATCTACACCGCTACATCAAGGATTCCATGGCGAGCGGATTGGACCTTGGCGACTGCATCCAACTGCCCGAGGGCTGCCAGCTCGATGAGTGGATCGCCGTGCACGTGATCGATTTCTTCAACGAGATCAGTCTGCTCTTCGGCACGATTTCTGAATTCTGCACACACACTTCATGTCCGCAGATGTCTGCAGGGCCTTGCTACACGTATCTGTGGGCTGATGGTGTGCAGCAAGTGACACCAGTCTCATTACCAGCCTCGGAGTACGTCGCACGACTGCTGGAGTGGGTAGGGGGCCAACTTGACAACCCACAACTTTTCCCAGACGCCTACAATACTGCTACAAGCAGCAGCAATGGAGAATGCAATCCTAAGTTCATGCGAACGGCACGTAACATCCTCAAGCGACTTTTCCGCGTGTACGCACACATGTACCACAACCATCTCCAGAACTACGTGGCTCTCCATGCCGAGTCGCATCTCAACTTCTGCTTCAAGAGGTTCATCCTATTCGTGCGTCAATTCGAGCTTATCGAGCAGAAAGAGCTCAATGCACTGCGCAAACTCATCCAAACTGTAGTGACGAAGCCCATTGCGAACTTTTAGTGCCACATCACACCACCCAAATGTATCCATCTCACTATTAGCCAATCCCAAAGAGCTGCAAAGGAGCGGCAGCATCAAAATGACTTGCGTTTTGTATGAGGGAGGAGAAGCCATTTAGTGTGGTGGACAGGGATAGTGCGCACTTGGATCAGTTCCCATTCCGACAAACACTCTCCACTCCCTCGACATGGAGCTCATGGAGGCGCAAGACGCCGTCTCCGTCTTCTTGCGGGAGCTGCTGGGCGGAAAGGAATACAGCGAGATGGAGGCCACGCGTCTGCAGATCCGACGGCCGTCGCGCCTCAAGACGCTGTTTACCAACATCATTGGAGTGATCGAAGAGAGCGAGCAGATTCGCGCGTTAGAGGCGCTTATCAGCCTCGTACGCAGTAGCTGCGGTAATGTGGAAGCCTGCTCCACTGCTGGGCTGCAGCGTGAGATTTTAAGCTTCCTCAGTGAGCGAGGCCTGTTCGCAGACCCGAGTCTACCCCATACTGTGCTCAAGAAGCTACTGAGAGTGTTCCTGTATCTGGCCTATCACTCAGTTAGCATTGACGACATCCAAGCCATGCTCGCTGTCTTCCGCAGTATGCGCATGGTGCATGAAGAGCCAGATGATCAAGCTGTGAGCTACTACTTGTCTACTCTGGAGATGATTGCACGAGATTCCTTTGGGCCTGCATCATTCTTTGATCTTAATGGAGAATTCTCGGGTCTCCTCATGCCTGTACTGCCGGCATTCCCCAACAACGGATATACGTTTTGTGCGTGGATTAAGTTCGAGTTTCTACCAGAAGAAGTTGCACCTTTGTTTACGTTCTGTGGCAAGACTGGAGTGGGTATTATGTGCTCGTTCTTGCGCTCGTCATTGATGATTACGAGCTTTGATAAGAGAAAGAATGATGGACATGTCGAGGTGCCAGATCTTGTTACACCGGGAAGATGGCACTTCTTGTGTATCACACATACACATCGTCAGTTCCGTGGATCTAAGCTGGATGTATACCTCAACTCGGAATTGCGTCAGAGTGTGAGGTTGGCATACCCCAACACGGCCCTTATGGCGCCTGTGGTGAAGGCGTATCTGGCTATGCGCGAAAGCAATGGTACTAATTCTCTTCGTGTCCTGCTTGGCCCCACGGCACTCTTTGGACAAGCTCTGCCGGCCGGCATCATCAATAATATTCGTAGCGTGGACGAGTACGATGCACTTGTGTTCCAGTTCAACTCGTACATCTCGTCATCATCCACATCATCGGGGGGTGGCGTTAGTGGTGCGCCTGGAACACCTGGAGGTTCTAATACGTCCGGAAACTCGACCGACGGACTACTGCTTGCATACGATGCCCGGCACTGCGACCGACTAAAGGGTTTGTGCTATGATTCCAGTGGTAATGATTACCATGCAGCTGCCGCAAGTGCTGGTGTGCGATTGAGGCACGCCGGGACTTTTAAACAAGCCGTGGCACAGTTAGGAGGCCCACTCATCTGTCTACCGTTGTTGGTGACGTCCACTACAGCGGCAGTCTCCACTGTGACTGCTGCAACGGCTGATTTGAATGAAGCCGCAGACGTCTCATCTGATATGTCTACTGCAAGAAGCAGGGCAGGAACTGGAACATTGACGACTCAGTTTGACGAAGATTCAAATTTTCTCAAGCAAATGAGCGATCTAATTGCGCGTCCTATGGGTGTGCACAGTATCCCTAATGTTGTATTACTGATCGCTGAGATCATGCGCCACTCACTGGTCAACAAATTTATTTTCCGGCGCAGCCAGGGCGTACGTCTTATGGCTCTGTTGATGCGTTCGCTGCCGCCGCAGTATTTGACGAATGATCTATTAATCGCGATTGAGCGTTTGCGCAGCGCAGTGATCTCGGACCGAATTTTGGCGGATGAAATCTACAAATTCCTCCTATTTAATTTCCGGGTTTGGGTGAACGCACCTGTGGACCTCCAAGACACCATGTTTGACAAACTAGAAATCATGACTCGTAAGGACAGCAAGAATCTGTCCCCAGCGTCCACACGCCACTTTTTGCGCTGTCTATCGTGGATATATTGGAGGGTTCCCTCTTCGACGACACTTCGACGCGCTCGGGATTTCTCTCCTGAAGAGATTGATCAGTTGCGGAAGCGTGTGTTGGCAATGATCAAGATCGTATTGTGTGAATCTCCTCCGGCGAAGGTTGCTGGGTCAGTCATGGCGTTCCCCGGCAAAGGGAAGGAGGTGAAGTCCCAGTTGTCATATGAAAGCACACGGTCTCTTATTTTCTGCATGATTGGAAAACCAAGCAACCCTATGATCCCCGGAATGAACATTGATGGAACACCGGCGCTTCAAGAGGTAGGAACGTCAAATGGGGCATCATCGTCGGCAACTGTTTCATCGTCGTCAAACTCCAAGAGCATGCCTGAAAGTGATCTCGATGGTAGTGGGTCAGTTGTTGAAAATGTACCAGAAACTGACTTGCCAGACTTGCTGCAATTACTGATCGAGCTGTCGGTTCAATCCACGGCGCCTGCAGGAATGTTGGACCTTTTTGGGCGTCTGGGTGGTCTCCGTATTTGGTTACCACTATTAGAGTTTTCTAACGACGTCATTCGTGTGATGACGCTACGCTTGCTGCGAACATATCTGTTCTTGAAATGTGAGTGTACTCAAGATCGTGAAATGGTTAACAATCCGGATAAGATTCAGCTTTCTGTCGGCGACGCGTATTTGATCATGCACTCGCTGAAACCTGAAGAGAGACCTGTTTCCATGGGAGTATACTCTGAAATATTGCTCATGATTCTCGGAATTCAAGTGACTGAGAAGGACATGAAGGCACTAGATGGAAAAACAGCAGCATTTGATGCTCTCATTGACGAAAATGTGCTTACCACCGCGACGATTTGGCATGACAACATGATGCCTGCTTTCCTCGGACTTGTGCGCGCCAGCTCTGTTACAATTCGCATGGTTGCTATCCGCCACCTGAAGATTATCTTTGCGTCGTCTACAGTAGCCAGCGCAATTAATCGCCACGTGCTGATCTTCGGAAGTATCTCGAGCATGGGTGGAACTGCTACTGAATCATCGACAACTGAGCAGGTACCTATCATCGAGTCAATTTTGAGTCTTCGTGGCGATCCGCAGTGCCAGCAGGAAAATCCATCATCACGGCCGTCATCGTTATCTGGCATCGAGTTACATGGCTGCCCCGGTGTTCCAATGAGCCGACTGAGAGACATGGTGCTTAACACACAGGAACCGGATGAAGTTCGTGTGAATGCGCTCTATTCTATTATCACTCAGGACGACGTTGATTTCGTGCGTGGCTTGTTAGCGTTGCACGGAGATGGTGACCGGAAGAAGCAGGGTGTAAGTGCGAGCTGCTTCAACGACATGTCAAGTCGCATGAAGTTGGCACTAGTGGAGTTGATGTCCGTGTATCAGCCCAGTGGGTGCGTGGACTTCATCACCCTTATGTCGTACGACGTTATATCATCCATGATCTGTCTGGAAGTGAAAACGAATGAAATGGCGTGGTTTTTGCTACAGGATCCATTTACCACTCTCTCGCGCTTTATCACATCTACGGAGGAACTAGAGGTTGTCGTGGTGTCATTGCTCAAGACTACCCTTGACAAGATGAACGAAATGCTCTCGGCTGAGATGAATCTGCGCATTAATGAAGGTACACCTTCGCGAGAATCTATTTTGTGGCGCAATGCTGAGAGTTTGGCGTCGCTAGCGGCGGCTGTGGTGCTTCACTACGACCCAGATACACTTGGCGAGGTTGATCCAAGCAAATTGGCGAATAACTTGGGTACTGAAGACGCGACTCAGAGCTTGGTTTACTGGAAATGTGAGCGCGCTATTTGGCACGAAGCTGAACTGGTAGACTCAATTTTAGGCATTTGGCAACACTTTGCTTCCCACTTCCACTCGGATTCGGATGCCAGTTTCGCTCGACGATCTAGCAATGCCCGTCGTAGCAGTACTCCCCGACCGATGGAGAACGGCCTGCAAAGTCCTCCACCCTTGGGCTCTGCAGCGCGTTCCAATGCTGGTACGAGTATGCTCGGATTTGGTTTTAACCTGCTGCCTTCTGGTGTTGCGCCTAGCGTGCCTGCATCCAATCCCCCGCCAGCGCCGTTGCCTGCGGGGAGCAACATTTCTGCACGACCTCACCCTGGTGGGCCGATGCGTCAGATTCTGCAGTTATTACTACGATGCTTGTATCTTGTACTCATTTCTGATGACCTCGAGACTGTTACCAATCCCGAAGGCAACGAAAATGACGAACTCGCATCGGTAAAGCTGCGGCTTCCTGCTAACTCGGTGTTTTTCGCACGTATCAACAAACTGGAGTACTTCATCAACGCCATGGGTTTAGGCCACGAGATTGCACAGTTTGACTCGTGTTTTGCGCCTTCTCGCTCAGGTTCCAACGGTATGACAACAACGGCTGGATTGGTCACAGCAAGTGAGTGTATAAAGGCCGCCCCTGGTGATGAAACAACACTGTTGCTTTGGCTAATCCCAGAGCTTTCGTTGCTGATTGATCGTGTGCGGCGAAAGTGCTGGTCAGAATCGGCGGTTAAGCTAGCAAGCATTCTCGCATCTTTGGTTTCTGTTCCTCTCCGTTCTTCCGATCAATTAACCGAGCTGCTTGCTCGGAATGACTTTACCACGAACAACCATGAGGTTCGCCGCCGCGACAGCTTCTACCATGAGCAGATGGCGCATGCACGTGATATTCGTGCTATCCGTCGGGCTGGCATGTTTGACGAGGAAGCTGATGAAAAGAATCGTGCCAAGATCGAACTGGAGAGAATCAGCAAGTTCACTCGCTCTTCGACTTCGTTGAGTTCTCCTTCGAGCGATGGGGAAGATCATGTGTGGCTGGAGCGTGTGAAGGCAAAAGACATTGATGACTGGATGAAACTTCGAGTGTTGGCCAAGTGGGGTGTTCGTCATGTCTGGGGAGTGAAAGATGAAGCTGTTATGAATACTGTGGGTGACGGTACCATCATTGGACTCTGGGGTGATAACGAGTTCTGGCGTGTGGATATCTACACGTCAAGCAATTGGATTCGGTGTCGTCTGCTCCCAGACACTGATGATACTATTTCTCGCAACTACCGTGCAAACCTGTCGTCTTCGAGTCTGAAGCACGAAATGCTGAACAACATGGCAGAAGAATTATCCATGCCTCCAGTGGACTCTATTGTCGTGGATGACACGGCTCTCGAAGCGTCGGGTGATTCGACGGACCAGGTATTTGAAGAGGAAGAAGATGATGACGAAGCCCACACTGTTAGCAGTGGTGGGGATGGAGAAGGATCGGAAGCTGCAGAGACCGAAGACCCTGATTACGTCGGGTTAGCTCGACGTATTAGCGACGTGGGATATCTGGATGACGACAGCAGTCCAACACCACTTGATGCTAACGACAACAGTAATCGCTCGATGCTGCGCGATCGCATGCACAGTAGCGATAGCGTTGGAGAAGTTGTAGATGCATCATCTCATCAAGATGTCATAGGTCATAGTTTAGACCCAGTGTCGACTGCTCCGTTGGCGCCACCACCACCTGATGTCAGTGAGAGTATCACTCCCATCAACGAGGACGACTCTCCCATTAGAGACCGCCGTGCTGTATCCGTTGATGTGGCAACCACTGTCAAATCTGCGCAGGGTCGTTTTGGTACGATATCGACACGGTTCTCCTCTGGCATCAAGCGTTTGGCGGGTGCACGCCCGACTACATTGTCCGGCTCAACAGGACCTGAACTGACAGGTTCTCACAGAAGTCTCTCAAATGTTTCAGAAGAAGACGGGGACATGCAAGATCCGCAGGATTCAACGTCACCAGACACAGCAGGAGAGGAAGGGTCTACCACAACTACCAATGAACCTACGAAACCTTCTAGCCCGACAGAACCAAATTCAACAGGCTCGACATCATCGTCGCGTATGATAAAGAAATTCCCTAGCAAGCACGACCAGTGGAAAACGTTGGGAGCACCTTACCGCACTAAGGCCTACCTAGTGCTCCCGTCTGGCGTCTTGGTGCATGGAGTCCTTCGAATTGGTGCTGCGACTATTGTATTTGAGGGCGAGCGAGTAGTCACACTGCGTGGCATCGCAGAAGCATTTAAAACAAATGAGGATGGAGGGGCTGCTTCTCGGCAACGCAGCGCACAGCGCCTTCACGAAGCGTACGTGTCCCAGTTAAAACGCCGTGTATGGGGAGTCCGCGTGATCCGTGTGATTCACAGGCGACGATTCCTTATGGAGGGACAGAACGGCCTTGAGATCTATTTTGTGGACGGCAGTTCGTGCTTCTTCGGACTTGAGAACTATGGAGAAGCCGATCTCGTGTATGCCACGCTCAAAGAACGTAAGCCACCATGCCTTGCGAAGTGGGGTAAGCGGTTGTTGACAGCAGAGAGAATGTTTTCCAAGAGCAAGTGGACAGAGATGTGGGTTCGACGTGAGATCAGCAACTTCGAGTATCTTATGGCGCTAAACGCGTCAGCAGGGCGTTCTTACAATGATCCTTCTCAATATCCAGTCTTTCCGTGGGTGATCAAGGATTATGAATCTGCAGAGCTTCGTTTGGATGATGAAGACATTTACCGTGACTTGCGTCGACCTATTGGTGCACAATCGCCGGAGGCTATTCAGCGTGCTCGTGCAACGTACGAAGGTTGGGACCCGAAGACACCCATTCCAGCGTTCCATTATGCAAATACGTACTCGCACATGCAGTCCGTATTATATTTCTTGATCCGACTGGCACCTTTTACTGGAGCAGTCCTCGGTAGCGAGGAGCAGCAGTTCCTCCACAAGACAACTGATGAGCCTATGTTTGATTCGGTGCCTGATGCCTTCCAGATGTGCACGAGTGACGAACGGCACATGTTTGAGCTGACACCAGAGTTTTTCTATTTACCCGAGTTGTTTTCAAGTTCTCGAAACAAAACCTTGGCTCGACACTTTTCTCCAGGACAGGATGTCAGTGCCACAGCGGGTTTAGCGCGTGATGTGGCGCTTCCTCCGTGGGCTGCATCACCGTACGACTTTGTACGACTACACCGCCTTGCGCTTGAGAGCGATTTTGTCTCCAACAACCTTCATCACTGGATCGATCTTATTTTCGGGTGCAAACAGACAGGGTCATCAGCAGTGGATGCATTGAATTCGTATCATATTGCGTGCTACCCAGAGCGTCTTGATCTCAGCACTTCTAGCGATGGTGTACGTGCGAAGCTTGTTCAGCGTGGTACTGTGCCAATCCAGCTTTTCCGTAAACCACACCCGGCACGTATGACACAGGATGAATCGCTCGAGGCACGATATCCAGCCTCGCACAGTATGGCCCTGCTGTCTTCACGCCGACAAGTGCGTCGTCATGACCTTCCGTCCAAGCATACCGCTGCCGTCAAGAGTGTACGCTTTTCAAATGCACTAAATCATGCGGTGGCTCTTACTGCGCTTACTGGATCGGGACCTGGTCTTGGAAGCGGCACCGGGATGGGAGCACACAGCACCGGTAGCAACGACCATGGAGTTGTAGTATACACCACCGACAGCGATGGTGTAGTACTGGCGAAGCGTTATTTGAACTCAGTCCCTGATACGGTGCGTTCTTGCCCTTTCTCGATGGTGGATGTGGATCAATGGTGGAAGCTCCCTGCTGGATGCCTTGTGAACGAAGGTGTGGTTTTCTACGAGCAAATGATTAGTTGTGGCTACTGGGATGGCAGTTGGCGCATTCACTGGGCTGCTGATGGCGAGCTCTTGCAGAGAATCGCTTTCCACAAGAAGCCTATTCTGTGTATGGCGCGCAGCGAGGACGACTTTACGGGTGATTTAGCATTAGCATTTGGAAGTGAGGACTGCACTGTTTCGGTTTGGGCATTGTCAAAGCTCTCAGCGTCGCGCTCACGACGGCTCTTTCTCAAGAAAGAACTGCCTGTGGGCGGTTTGCCCTGGGTTTTGCTTGTGGGTCACACAAGTCCTGTGGTTGCTGTGGCCCTAAATGTGGATCTTGACGTAGTCGTTAGTGCCTCCAAGGACAACATGCTTTTGCTGCACTCACTCCGCGGCTCGACACCCCTGCATGCGCTGGCGCTCACACCTGGGCCGATGGAGACATCTGCTGTCGCGCATATGGTCATTTCGGCGCAGGGCGACACGCTCGTTCACTCCATCACAACTCACAAGACTCAGCGTAGTGGGCGGTACTCGCGTGCGAACTCACTATTTTCAGATGACAAGGCTAGACTTACTGTTGGTGAGACTGGAAGTAGCAATAGCAGTATGGTCGCTGGTGCTTTGTCCAGTAGTGGATATGTCGCCGAGCAATACCAACAGCGGAGTGATGGCTCCGAGCAGCAATCCGAACTGTATGTGGTGTCCATTAACGGTCACGTCGTCTCGCACGATAGGCTTGTTGTGAGTGGAGAAGGCGAGGAACCTACCGAGTGTGATGATGAAAAGCCTTCGGAACCTCATCTGCTTCTAGAGCGGGGCGTACTATTCACGCGGTCGGGTGAGTATCTGATCACGGCATGTGCCGGTGGTGATGCAGCTATCGAAGTGCGTGACACTGGTATGCCTGGCTCTGTGGTTCGACGCATCGAGTGCAAGCGACCTGGAGCTGAGCTTACTAGTCTGAGCATGGGCCAAGATGAGCGCTGCATTGTATGTGGCTATGCTGACGGTGCTGTTGTAGCTTACGCTCTACACTTCGGTGTTGCCGATGGCTGCAAGAGTCTAGTTGGGCTGGATAAACAGGCACGCGAACGTGAGCGTGCTGCTCTCGCACAGGCCACTAAGCGCGACTTGCTGCGCAACAAGAGGCGGGAAGAACTCCTACCAGCCTTTATGCGTGGGAATGGTGGTGCTGAAGGCAACACGCTCTGGTCGCGACAAGGGAAGAGTGGAATGCCTGAAGAACCATACATCACCCACATGAAAGAGCGCTTTGCGTTGTTGAAGCAAAACTGCGTGAGTGGAGATGAGAAATACGAGGAAATGATTCGGGCCCTCTGGGACGCTATCTACTCTCAACAGCCATTTAACAAGGAGAATGAGTCATCTGAGCAGCCTCACTCTATTGCGGAGGGTAACTTGCTGGACTTAGGTGACGACGAGCAGATTGGTGTTGAGGCTCCAAAATCGTCTCAAGAGTTGCAGTTTGAACGAGTTGGAGAATCATGGAGCCGATTGGGCTTCCAGCGTCCTGACCCGACGACGGACTTCCGTGCTGGTGGTATGCTGAGTTTGGACTGTTTGGTGTATTTTGCTTCGCATTACACGTCTCAAGCTGTGCGCATGGTTACGAGCCAGGTGCCTGGTTCGCACGACCACACATATCCGTGGGGCCCTGCTGGCATCAATGTGACGTGCATGGTGGCGCGTCTTTTCTGGAAGTTTGACGGCGAGCTTGTTCGTGAACAACAAGCCAACTGGCCACTGTTCTACGATAGTGAGGCCTTCCATCTACTCTTTTCGGAGGTGTTTGTGCTTTTCGACTATCTCTGGAACGAGATGAACGCCAACTATGGCAACTTCTCGAGTACGTTTCTTGCTGATTATGTTTGTACTGTTAAATTGTGTGTATTGACCTTGTCATCTCTTCTTTGTGCAGTGGTTATCCAAGCTACAAGTGACAGGATCATGGATGTACTGGAAGAGGCTCAAGGCGACATTAATGTGGTGTTGATGGAGCTACGCTCGCAGAGTGTGTCTACATCAGGCAAGCAGCGACGAGCATCATCACGCTCAATGGAAGATTTCCTGACAACCATCAACACAAACATTACCGATGCCTCGGCTGCAGTCAACGAGGGACTTACCAAATCGGATGGCACGAGTTTTCCTCCATCCACGCCTCCGAGCAAGTCACCACGGTCGTCTTGGTCGTTTGCTAGCCGGTTGAGCCTCGGCGCCATCGGTTCGTCTGGTTCATCTGCTACCACGACTGCGACTACAACAGCGACTACTGCGACTACGGAGGCGGTTCTTCTTCCAGGGCTTGTAGACAGCGACTCACTCAAACCAGCTCCTTTAGTTCCTGACGTGAACGACCCCTTTGCAGGCAATGATATCCGTGGATTCGAAGAGAAGCCGCCATCACCGCCCCCAGTGCAGAGCGACGACCCCTTCGCGTGCTTGATGTAATCCAGTAATGTAGGGATAGCAATTGCCTGGCGGCATGTAGTTAGAACGTGTATAGCGAGCGTTGCAGGAAATCTGCGTGTAAGAAAAGAGCAATGCAGTTCATTCAAAAGACAAAAGCTCGAAGGCGGATCAGTATCTAGTCTATGGGACTGTGGGCTTGCATAGATGTCTTTCACCAGAAAAGGTTGTCAATAGCGACGTCTTCGTTTGCCTTCCGTCGGAAAACCGCCACGTACTTCTTGCCGCCACCACGAGCGACCTTTTTACCTTCCTCCGTCTCTTCCGTCATGGCCTTCACACACGGGTCGGACTCCTGTTGCACCACAAAACGTATGTTAGACACTCTAAACTTTAGAGATTATCTAAAGTGGAAAGCTACGTACCAACTCGCTGTCGGGAATACGGGTGAAGCACGGGTGGCTAGAGCACTTTTCCACGTGCCACTCGTGCAGCTCTTCTACATCCGTGATGGTGTATAGAATGCCACCAGGTGCCAACAGATACGCGTACTCAGCAAGCAGCGGCGTGCTAAAACGTAAAAATCGTCATCGTGAGCTTCCATTTCTAATATTCTTGATACATAACCAAACACTTACTGGACAATGCGTCGTCGGTGCAGACGTGCCTTGAACTGCGGGTCCGGGAAACAGAAGAACATCTTGGTGATCTGTCCCTTGCGAAAGTAGTGCGGTAGGTAGCGCATTGCATTCGTACGCAATGCCGACACATTCTGGAACTGACCAGCGTTCTCAGCACGCAGCGCTTCAATGCGAAGACGCACGTACTCCGTCACCTTGGCACGAATCTCCAGTGCCAGCGTCAACTTGTCCGGGAACAACTCCGCTAGCTTCACTACAAATACCCAACACAATATAACATTCACGTTAACTCCAAGCCCAATACCAACGATTTTAACCACTGTACGAACCTGTGAGTCCACCAAAGCCACAACCAACATCCAAAAAGTCCACACTCCTGTTCATCACAATACAATCAATACATTGTCCACCAGTAAATAATAATTACAGGTTCTTACGGGTTCTCAATGCCCGGATAGTGGGTGGACCAGTCCATTTCATCCGGCGTCTGTGGACTGTAAAATATTCGAAAATACTAATTGTTAGCACCAGCTTTGGTGCAATACAGTACACAAACATTTAACCACGCACTAGTTGAAGCAGTCATTGTGTGACAGCGGGTTGCAGTGTGCTCGCGAGCGGTAGAACTTCTTCTGCGGCAGTTTGCTCACTGTCTGCACGTCCTCAGGCATCTTCGTCGGCTCGGCCATTATTTTCCACGTCCACTCAATTTTCAAACTCGCAGTTTATCACCAAAAACTATCTACTCCCTCGATCCAATGACATATATTGAACTCAAGTAAACGAAATTTCATTTTAGTATTATGGCGCAAACTGGTGTTGATTTACCTGTCGGTCGCTGCAACGAATGCGGTGATGACGCTTTATACCTGGACCGGGTCCTGTTCGACCACTTCTCACTGCACGTGTGTATCACGTGCAAACAGGACCAGACATTGCGTGATGGAGCGTTCGAGCTACTGTCCAAGTCTCGCGCCAGAACGGACTACGCTTTACCCGACTCTTCGTTCTGCGGTTTGCCACACTTGGACAAACCGAACCCTCGCCATGAAGCATTTGCACCTCTGCAACTTTATTTGAGACGGACCTTAGTGCAAGAAGCCTATAGATTGTATGGAGACGACGAGGGACTGCAACAGGAGAAGCAAAAACGGAAAAAGAGAGCTTTCCGATCTGCGGCAGGCAGGACGAAACATTTATTGAAACGGCAACATTTGCTGGAAATGGAGAAAGAAGACCCGAAAAAGCACAAGAAAAAGGAGAAACCCGAATATGTGCCGGTGGCAGATAAAGATCATCGGCATGAATTTGGACAAGAGAATTTTGATGAAGAAGCCAAGATGTGGACGAAAAAGTGTGTTTGTGGCATGCAAGTGCAGTTTGAAAAGTGGTGAAAAACTAGTGTATGATAAGAGTCGGTAGTTTTTACTATTTGTACGGTAAGCTGATCATAGCTTCAAGCTAGGTTAAATGAGTTTTGTTTCTTGTCGAACGTGGAGTGTTGGGACTTTATTCCCATCGTCGAGTGCGGCCGATGAACCCTTCGTAGCAGGCAGTCATGTACACTGCTAGTCCGGTCAATGCTGCCATGCGTAGGTTGGGACTCATTGTGTACGGATGAACAATTGACGAATTTTCTCGTTCGGGTTGTACAGGTTTCCATGGCACCCCACACACATTCACGTAGCTCAAACAGCAGTAATACTTCGGTCGTTGATCTTCGTCTCCATTGAGAAGTGCTTGCGGAAGCTCAAACGTCTGAGCCTGGTGTCGTCCGATCAGCGTAATGCGCAGCACAGTCTTCTTACTCGCTGCCACCTTCCGAGGCAGTACAAACTCCTGCAACGTCATGTCATTCTTCACATCGTAATCATGCGACGCGTAGAATGGTTTAATGGCCGATGCACGCATGCCTAAAGGTTGATTCCTCCACCCCGCTGCTCCTCGCTGCAATGTTGCCATGTCGTCAACGTCAAAGAACTCAAATCGAACTTTTTTGGGTGCGTATGTAGGGCTATCCGGGTGCCAGAACACTCGGTACGGGACGATCTGCACTGCATTCACCACACATGGTCCATTCAGTGCGTAGTCAATGAATTCCGTTGCATTCTGGTTGGTCGATGCCGAGCTGCTCCAGTAGCACGATTGACCCGACGAGCAGCCACAGCGATGCTGGATGCGTTCACCCAGCGTCGTCATCTCTGCTTGCTCCGTGTGCGTTGTCTGCATCTGATGCAGCTCCATCCAGCAGCGCGAGGACGTCAGTGTATTGACAGGCGACTCGCTCGGCCGGTCTGCAGACGAAAAGGCTTCCACTTCTCCCAATAACTGCTTGTCATCGACCGCACGGCGCTGTGCTAGACACGCCATCTTTTTCCACAGATCGGCACGACCCAGAGCCTCACTGCAGGTCACGTGATCGATTGCAAGCGCCTTCCAGAGCTCTACAGACAGCAAAATAGGGAAACGTTAGTGCCTTGCTGCAGCTGACAAGAGGAAACGCAACGCACCATGTTCACGTGTGATCTCCAGTAGCGCGTGGGAGGTTCGTTCAGCTGCATGCAGCGCCGAGTGGTCCAGGAATTGCAAGACGTTCAACAGCACCACGGACGGCAGCTCGTTCATGTCGTTGAGTCGCTTGGCGTTCGTCTTCACTGCGTTCTTCAAGTTGCAAAATGAAAAAACTGCCGTCGTTTCTGTCAATTGACAAATGAAGGAGACTCGAAAGTGTCGCTCGTCGCAGATGATTGTGCACCGCAATCCGGATTTTATCCAACAAGACCACTTCACTATCGGCAAGTAGAGAATGTCGCCGACGAAGCCCTTCTCGACACACTGGTTCTCTACTCGAGTGGCCTCCACTCTTGATACGTGACCATCAACAGCCATAGCGAGAATCCATAGTAACCTTGTCCGGATTTCGACATTTACCCTTGTTTCGTCATTTCGAAGGAACAACGACCATTAGCGAGAAATGAGAGTGTTCTCTTCATGGCATCGCTAAATGGCCACCAGTGGTCCCTCCTTGGTGTTGGCTTATATCTCTCCTAGGTGTCATTCTGAATGAAGAATATCCGAGTCTTGTGACAGCCAGATGCAAGCCTCCTTGGACACAATCATGGATTTGCAACCTGGTATCCCTTTGCATGCAAACAAGAGATGCTCTTGAAGTTTATGGCACTCGCCTCGATTCGCGACTCGCAGACATTGAAATACGATGACAAACAACTATAAATCATCAATGTTTTCGACTTACATCACCATGCGAAGACGAAGCCTATGCACTGCCCTCCTCATACGCCGAGTCCATTAGCGCTACTGCTGCGCAGGCGCGAGGCTGTAGACTTGTCCGAGCGGTCCGTGGAGCGCTGCGGATGGTACTCGTGCTGGTTCTGCTTGGTACCGACGTTGATCAACACGAAGCCGGAGATGACGAGCGTAGAAGCGAGCAGCGTCACGTTCGTGGGCAACATGCCGTGGAACCAAAAGTCGGCCACGATGGCTAGTGGCACAGTCAAGGACAGTCCGACAGTGGCCACCGTGGGCGACGTCAGCAGCACGGCACGAGCCCACAGGTAATCTGAAAGCACGTTGTCAAACAGTCCCTTCACTCCAATAAGAAACAGGATCTCGAGCGATAGTCCACTTAGCGACTCGATGCTCGAGTAATGGAAGGCCACCACAATTGGCAATAGACACACCATGTTGATGATGCCGATGAACCCGAAGAACAGTGAGATGCTCACGCTCTCTTCATCCGGAATCAACCGCCGGATCGCAGTCGTGTACACACCATACATGAAGGCAGCAAACAGCGCTACCAGGTCTCCAAACACATGATCTGTACCGCCGTCCGCTCCTTCGTCGTTGAAGATAGTGGAAATATTACCAGCCATACAGAGAATCACACCTGCCAGCTTCATCCACACGAACGGTTCCTTTAGTGCCATCACACTCAGTAGGAATGTGAACACCGTCGACGTCGAGCTCACGATCGTGCTACTGGATACACTCGTGAGGTTCAGACTCTCATTATACGTGAAGTTGGCAATGAACCAAAGCGGCGAAATGATGGCACTGATGCGGAAGATCTCGCGATAACTGGCCTGTACTCCGGTTCGACGCAACAGTTCACTATGACTCAGTTTGCCATTGATCGGCAACCCTCGGAACCACGCCTTGGCCCTTGGAAATAGCACTTGAGAAGCGTACCAAAGCGGAAGGTTCACCGAGAAGAGTGAGATACCCACATAAGTAAGGAAGAACGGGCCCTGGAAGCTCAAATTGTGGAAGATATACTGCACCAACACACTGGCGAACGTCCAGATGAGTGCAACGATCACGAGGAACGTGACGCCCAGCAGCCAGTCGAAGGTCGAGTGCTGGCGCAGCTTCTGGTGTGCTCCGCTGTGGCTCGCAGCGCCAAGCAGCAGCGCGTCTGAGCCTAGTAGCGTGTCGCGCTCGGATCCTTCGCCGTCGGAAGAGGTCGTGATCGTTGGCGACGTGGAGAACGCGCGCTTGGCGGCGTGTGGCTCCGCTGAGGCGTCGAGACTGTAGCTGCTCATGGTGAAAGCGAGAATGGCCGCGAATCACTGCCAGGCGTCAGTGCTACTTTTTAGCTTAAACTGGAAACTTACGGGTTACTTCAGATTGGTTTCTCTGCTACGTCGACAGTGTCACTTCGAAGGTTAGCCATGAGCGAAAAAGGGCCGGTTGTGCAGGACCAAAACTAAGTCCCGAAATTGTGTACGTCAGCTCACTGCTCGTATCCACGTCGTGGATCTCAATGGGCCATTGGATGGCAGCCATTGTATAGCTAGTTGTGCTGCCCAACTTGATTCCAAGCATATATTGTTTGCTTAACTCAAGTGGCTGGCTTTCTTTAAGTTAAGAGGAAGCAAGGTGTGAACTAGCTAAAACGTTTACTGCGGTGACAGCCTTGAAGTCAGTGATGAGACTGTCATTTACCACGTAGATGTTAGCGTCTACAGGTGATGTCTACTTGCCAATCCTTAAAGAATGTGTTCAATTAGATGTCAACTGCAGCTCCACCGAATTATGCAATCTTTCTCAGCTACCTTGACCCACCAAAATTCTTCGATAAGCTAGCATCTCGACAGCATTCTTCCGCTTGCTCTCGCCCTTTAAAGGATCCACTAGCTCTCATCCTTTGAAGGACCAGCACCCTATTGAATCCGAGTCGAAGTCGACGTGCGAGTCTCTGCCGAAGTTGAAGTGAGGACCAAAATTGGGTCCAATTGGTCCCGGACCGTCTCGTGAATCAGGTCGGAACAGACGCAGACGACAGACCAATTCGCTCAGCCACTACAGTCATTGATCGTTCTCACGCATGGCTTCCTGCGCTGCGTCAAGCGCGCCAACAAGCGCCAGCAGCAGCAACAGCACGAGCTCCGCACACATGCTGCAGCTATCTGCCGGTCTGCTCAACGTGGAAATCCTGGGCGCACGCAATTTGCCGCCCGCCGTCCTCGGCAGCCTGCTCAAGTGGACACCAAGCTACTCCAATCCGTACGTTGTGCTGTCTCTCGACCGCGAGCGCTTCGTATCGAGCGTCAAGCAACGTGACTTGAACCCAAGCTGGAAAGAAACTGGAAAACTCAATGTGCCACTGCCGTCTGAGGCTGAAATACTGCAAACTGTTGGCATTCCAGGAGGCAGAAGCGCCGATGCAGGAAGCGGTAAAGGCAAAGGCAAAGGTGGTAAACCCATTACGAAGAAAATAGGAGCTGCTGCTGCCGCAGCAGATGCAGCCATGGGTTATCGCCAGTATTTTCCGTGCGCACCAGAGCTTTATGTGCAGATTTTTCATCGTGCAGAAGAGAAGGATGTGGCGGCTCCGGCGTCGAATCCTTCCACGTTGTCGCATGTCTCGGCGTTAGGACCTGATGATAAACTCATTGGAGCAGTAGTGGTGTCATTACTGCCTTCTTTGATGTCCAGTGCGTCGAGTTCTCGTGGATGGTACCAACTGACGGATGAGGAATCGCAGAGTGCAGGGCAATTGCAACTTTCATTGAACTTTGACGTTTCTGCTGTTCCTAATGAGATGGAGCCACGGAAGGGGGATATTGTAAGACTTACGGGATTTGGAGGACTCGAGTACTATTCGAAACTCTTACCGCCGAGTGCGAGATTGGAGGTGCTGGATATCTTTCAGGATCAGGTGTTTGTTCAGACTCGGAGCCAAGAAGGGTGGCCACTGAGCTTTGAGCTGCACCGCAACCTGTTGCACGTCGAGCGTCGTCCCTCTCTTCTTAATGATGCCTCCGAACAACTGCATAACCAAGTGACGCTAGTGCGCCAGTTCCGTGTGGTCACGGGTGCACAGCGAATTTGGCGCGCTCTACCCGACACGCCACGGATTCAGTTTGAGAATTCAGCGGCATTTGCTGGTTTCTTTGGTGCTCAAGCGTATTCGACTATGGTGCGCAGCGTGCAAGAATTGCTGAATTCTGGTGTGTACTCCGGCGTGCAGACTTTCGTGGCAAGCTCAAAGGATGCCTACGGTCAAGTTAAACACGAATTTGTACGTGTGTACTGGAGTGCGCCACGGCGTCTGACGAACGGAAATTTTGACGGTGGCTATGATGACGACCTGGTCGACTGTGGACCTCGCACCAATCGTGGACATATAGTACGTGCCTTTACGGCAGCTGATCGCTTGGCAGTGGATTATGAAGATCATGCTGAGGAGGAAATGATGATGCACTGGGACACATACGAAGACAGCGAGGACTACGAACTCTATGGAGGTGGTGAAGGCGAAGACGAGCCTGCTGTGCCCGAGCAGCTCATCTGCCCAATCACTGGATGTCCTATGTTGGACCCTGTCGTAGCTGCGGACGGACACAGCTACGAGCGTGAGGCAATTATGCAGTGGTTCACGACAAGCGATATCTCGCCCATGACGGGCATGCACATGCCCACGACGCAGGTGTTCCCTAATTTCACGTTACGACAGCTTTCAGAGGAGGTGCAGGCAGCAACCGCGCGTCGACAACAAGCCAAGCGACGTCGCCATCGTCGTCAGAGTGCTACACTTGCTCAAGTAGCCGAGCAAACTCCACAAGTCGAAGATGTCCTTGAAGATAAAGCGGAATCCAGTGAAGGAAGCCAAGAGTGAGAGGCGAATGCAGCCTCATGCAGCACCGCGTAAGTAGGATTTTGACAAGTATGTGTCTTCTGTAAGTAGGTATGATTTATGGTAGTCGGAAAGGAATTTGAAGAAGGCACATGTGTGCAATTCGGGAGGCGCAACGAAGCGCAATGCTGATTATGAAGAATGAAAGCTTCAACTAGAAGGTTTCTGTCAACCTCGTACATTAGACATCTTCACGTAGATTGGATTTTTCTCGCGCATATTCGTCACACATTGTTCTGCTTACAAACCCTTGGCAGCATTATCTTCAGACTTCTTGATGATGGCGCGCAGTGTCTCAAGCGCACTTACGGGCAGACGCGTGCCGGGACCAAAGATGGCACCCACACCTGCATCGTACAGGAACTGGTAGTCTTTGGGCGGGATGACCCCTCCGCAGATCACCAGAATGTGCTCAGCGTTCTCCTTCCTCAGTGCTTCAACAAGAGCCGGCACTAAAGTATTATGGCCAGCTGCGAGGGAGCTCACACCAATGCAGTGTACATCAGCATCCACGGCTTGACGTGCCGTTTCTTCCGGTGTCTAGACAAAATCAAAGTTTAGTTCATAAGGCACCTCCAGCACCTTCTGTAAGAGATAAATTATAACATACCGAAAAGAGAGGCCCAACATCGACGTCAAAACCCATGTCTGAGTATCCTGACGCGATAACCTTGGCTCCACGATCGTGGCCATCCTGGCCCATCTTGGCGACCAACATACGTGGTCGACGACCAAAGCGCTCTGAGAAGGCTTCAATCTCTTTGACGACTTCGTTGTATTCAGCTTCAGCTTCTTCGTTGTGTTTATATTCGTTGCGATACGCCCCAGACACGACTGAGCTCTTAGGGATATGTCGTCCCCAAACGTCCTCGAGCGCCTCTGAGATTTCACCCACGGTGCAGCGTGCTCGTGCCGCATTTACAGAGAGCTTAAGCAGGTTCATGGGGTGTTTACCTGGACCTGTGCTCTCTGTAAGTGCTGCGGAGTCGCGTAACTTCTGCAGGCTCGCTTGAGCTGCAGCTTCGTCACGGTTCGCCTTGGTCTCCTTGATGCGCGCGATCTGCTTCTTGCGCACTGCCGTGTTGTCGATTGTTAGTACATCAACCGTGTCTGGGTTGTCCACGACGTATTTGTTCACGCCGACTATAGTCTCTTCACGTGAGTCCACACGTGCCTGCTTCTTAGTGGCGCTTTCTTCAATTCGCAGCTTGGCCATGCCAGACTCAATGGCCTTAGCCATTCCACCCAGTTCCTCGACTTCGTTGATCACTTCCAAGGCTGCATCGTACAATTCCTGTGTAAGTGTTTCCATCAAATATGATCCACCCCACGGGTCTGCTACTCGCGGAATGCCAGTTTCCTCTTGCAATACTAGCTGGGTGTTACGTGCCAAACGAGCGCTGAATTCCGTAGGCAGCCCCAACGCCTCATCCAAAGCGTTCGTATGCAGACTCTGAGTGCCACCCATGACGGCAGCCATGGCCTCCACCGTCGTACGCATGATGTTATTGTACGGATCCTGCTCCGTCAACGAATATCCCGACGTTTGACAGTGCGTACGTAACAACAAACTCTTACCGTTCTTCGGTTGGAACTTGTCCTGCATCAAATTAGCCCAGAGTTTTCTCGCTGCTCGCAGTTTCGCCACCTCCATGTAGAAATTCATGCCAATAGCAAAGAAAAACGACAGTCGTGGGGCTACCGCGTCCACATCAAGACCTGCCGCCTGTGCGGCCCGTACATATTCAATACCATCAGCGATCGTAAATGCCAATTCAAGCCGTGCATCAGCTCCAGCCTCCTGCATGTGATATCCAGAGATCGAGATTGAATTGTACTTGGGCATATACTCGGACGTATATCCAAAGATATCTTGAATAATCCTCATACTCGGTGTCGGCGGATAAATGAACGTATTCCTCACCATAAACTCCTTCAAAATGTCATTTTGAATCGTACCAGACAGCAACTTTTGATCCACACCTTGTTCCTCAGCCGTGACAATATACATTGCCAGAATAGGCAACACTGCTCCATTCATCGTCATAGATACCGACATTTTATCCAGTGGAATCCCGTCAAACAACACTTTCATGTCTGCAATCGAGTCAATAGGGACACCAGCCATGCCCACATCTCCGTGGACTCGTGGATGGTCCGAGTCGTAGCCTCTGTGTGTAGCCAGATCGAAGGCCACACTGAGGCCTTGTTGGCCAGCTGCTAAGTTCTTCCTGTAGAACGCATTTGACTCTTCAGCTGTACTAAAACCGGCGTATTGCCGCACCGTCCAGGGTTTGGCCGTGTACATGGAGGCGTAAGGCCCGCGCGTGAAGGGGAAGGTGCCGGGCGCCTGTACAAGATCCAGCTCCTCCAAGTCGCTCTGTGTGTACAGAGGCTTGATGGGGATGCCTTCGGGCGTGTGCCATACCAAGTGCGTGGTCGGATCCTTGCCCTTGAGCTCCTTGGACGCCATCTTGAGCCATTGCGACGGGTACGCCGACTCGTCTAGTTTGGTGCTTAGTGTGCGTCGTGCCAGGCGGGAGGCTGCACGAGCGCGGAGAGGCATGGAGCCTATACGCCACATGATGCAGAGTGATGGTTGCAGAGTGATGGTCACTTGCCTGGACTACTGGAGATTGCGGACTGGTGAAGGATTGCACAAAAACAATGGCGTTTTACACAAGAAGGAACTTCAAGTTGACACTTTTAGATTCGAAAAAGCCAGAAACGCAATGCATACAATATGCAGGTCACGTGCAGGATGTCATGTTCACAAGGTTACTAGCCCTATGCAAGGTGTGCTGATGTCGTTTGCTAGACTGGCAGTCTGGATTTGACCATTCGATCAAGAAGCTCAACTGAGCGAATAGCTCCGTGCATGATGCACGCAGGAATGGCAATAGAGAGGCAGGCCTAATTGCAGGATGCCCACCTCTCCATCGGCATTTCTATCATCCAGACAACCAGCCACATGAGCAACTTCAGGTCGCATCTCGTTGCACAGGGGATAGACAAGACTCCAGGCATTTAAGCCGAGCGGTCATAACCGAGGATTGGCGCCAGCCAGCGCTCGGTCTCCTCAAGCGTCTGGCCCTTGCGCTTTGCATACTGCACAACCTGGTCCTTACCAACCTTGCCCACAGCAAAGTACTGCGACTCTGGGTGTGCAAAGCACAACGCGCTGACAGCTGAGCCAGGAAGCATCATGTAGCTGTCCGTGAGGTTCAGGTCAATCAACTCGTCCACCTTCAGCAGGTCCCACAACGCACGTTTCTCCGTGTGATCGGGCTGCGACGGGTAACCCGGAGCCGGACGGATACCGTCGTACTTCACCTTTAACAGGTCCTCCTTGTTCAGAACCTCGTCGGCAGCGTAGCCCCAGTCCTTCACACGCATCTCGCGGTGAATGTATTCGGCGAACGCTTCAGCGAGACGATCACCAATGGCCTGAGTCATGATCTTGTTGAAGTCGTCATGGTCGGCCGCGAACTTGGCTGCCATCTCCTCCACGCCGAACACACCGACAGCGAAGCCGCCAATGTAATCTTGGCCGCCGACGCCCTTAGGCGCGATGAAGTCAACCAACGACATGTACGGGTCGGTGGTCTCTTTCTCAGCTTGCTGACGCAGCATGCAGAATTTCGAGATCTCCTGGTCAGGATTCTTCGGGTCGCACACAATCACGTCCTCACCGTCGCGGTACGCGGGGAAAATACCTGACACACCGCGCACGCGAAGCAACTTCTTGTCGATAATCTCTTGCAACAACTTCTGGGCCTCGTCAAACACCTTACGAGCCTCAGCGCCTACCGTATCATCGTCGAAAATCTTCGGGTACCCACGGTTTGGATAGCGACCACGCAGCTCCCATGTCTGGAAGAACGGATTCCAGTCGATGTAAGGCACCAGGTCTTCCAGAGGCAGGTCCTCAGTGACATGAATACCGACGCGATTAATCTTCTGAAAGGGAGGTTTAGCAGTGTAGTCGATCTGATAGCCTTTGATCTTTGCATCCTCGAAACCGACGAGTTTGATGTCATCCAAGGACGCGTAATAGTCCTCACGCATCTCCTCGTACTCTTCCATGACCTCCTCCACAAACTCATCGCGCTCTTCATCTTGGCGAAGCAAGTTGCCGACCACAACGACACTTCGAGAAGCATCCAGCACGTGCATCACAGGGTGCTCAGGAGTCGAATAGTGTGGGGCAATCTTGACGGCTGCGTGCATCTTTGATGTGGTGGCACCTCCAACAATCAGCGGAATGTTCAGGCCCGTCTTGTTCATCTCGCGAGCAACATACACCATCTCATCTAGAGACGGAGTAATAAGGCCTGACAGACCGATTACGTCGACGTTGTGCTCCTTAGCCGCTGCCAAGATATCCTCACACGGGACCATGACACCCAAATCGATGATCTTGTAGTTGTTGCAGCCCAGCACGACACCCACAATGTTCTTGCCGATATCGTGAACATCACCCTTCACGGTGGCAATGAGCACCTTGCCAGCGTACTGCGAATCTTCATCCTCGGCTTCGTTCACGATTCCGTTGGCTGTGTTCGCCAGGCGGCGTTGATTCTTCTCCTCTTCCATGAAAGGAAGCAAGTATGCCACAGCCTTCTTCATCACACGAGCAGACTTGATGACCTGGGGCAAGAACATCTTGCCTGAGCCGAACAGCTGACCCACAACGTTCATACCGTCCATGAGCGGGCCTTCAATCACGTCAAGAGGCCTCTCAGCAACTTTGCGCATTTCTTCGACATCCTGGTCGATGAACTCTGAAATGCCCTTAACCAACGCGTGGGTAAGTCTCTCTCCGATTGGCTTGGTACGCCATTCCTGCTTGCTGCCACCACCTGCAACAGCACCGCCCTTCTTCGCAGCATCTGCCTTCTCCTTCTCGATCAGAGAGCGGTCAAGAAGGGCTTCTGTAGCATCCGGGTGGCGGTTCAGAACCACGTCCTCAACCAACTTGAGAAGATCCTTCGGAATATCATCATACACTTCCAGCATAGCCGCATTCACAATACCCATGTCCATGCCAGCCTTGACAGCGTGGTACAGAAACACACTGTGGATAGCTTCTCGAATGACATTCACGCCTCGGAAACCGAACGACAAGTTCGACACACCACCACTGATCTTACAGTACGGGTTTTGCTCCTTGATGATCCGGCAAGCATTGATGAAATCAACACCGTAGTTGTTGTGTTCCTCCATACCCGTGGCGACAGTCAGGATATTCGGATCGAAAATAATATCCTCCGGCGGGAAACCAACCTCATTCACGAGAATGTCGTAAGAGCGCTTGCAAATTCTCACCTTCTCGGCTTCAGTTGCAGCCTGACCCTCCTCGTCGAAGGCCATGACTACCACTGCGGCGCCATGACTCTTCACGATGCGTGCATGCTCCATGAAAAGCTCCTTGCCAACTTTGAGCGAGATACTGTTCACAATACACTTGCCCTGCACACACTTGAGTCCGGCCTCCACAATGTGGAACTTGGACGAGTCAACCATGAACGGGACCTTGGCCACATCGGGCTCGGTCACGGCAATCTTCAGAAATCGCTCCATAGCTGCCACACCATCCAGCATACCGTCGTCAACGTTCACATCAATCACCATAGCGCCGTCTTCAACTTGCTGACGTGCCACATCCATGGCAGTACCGTAGTCGCCCTTCATGATAAGACGTTTGAAGCGGATCGAACCAGAAATGTTGCACCGTTCGCCGACGTTCAAAAAGCTGAAACGCTCCTTGGTTACAATCATGTCCTCAAGACCCGAGAGCCACATGAATGGGTCTTGCAGCTCAGGAAGCGGACGCGGTTCATACTTTGCCGCCATAATAGCAATTGCCTCAATATGCTGAGGTGTCGTGCCGCAGCACCCACCCATCATGTTAATCAGCTGGTCCTTGGAGAACTCCTCGCAGTATTCGGCCATCATAGCGGGAGTGTCATCGTATCCACCCATCGCATTAGGCAGACCAGCGTTTGCATACACCGACACAAAACACTCGGCTACATTCGACAGCCGTTGCAGAAACGGCTTCATTTGATTGGCACCAAGTGCACAATTCAAACCAATGCAAAAGGGCTTCGAGTGACGCAAACTAACATAAAATGCCTCAGTTGTCTGTCCCGACAGTGTGCGTCCACTCATATCCACAATAGTACCGGAGATAAACAGCGGTAGTTTGCGTCCTGTTGCTTCTTCATATTTGTTGATAGCGAACACTGCAGCTTTCGCATTCAGCGTATCGAAGATTGTTTCAACCAGCAACACGTCACTGCCACCATCCACCAGTCCTTCCACCTGTGTATAGTAGGCATCTACTAGTTCATCAAACGTCACATTACGAAAACCAGGGTCCTCCACATTCGGGGAAATGGACAATGTTCTGTTCGTAGGACCAATGGAACCAGCCACAAAGCGTGGTTGCAATGGATCCAGCATTGTGACCTCATCAGCTGCCTCTCTGGCAATCTTGGCCGACTCATAGTTAAGCTCGTAGACCAAATGTTCCATCTGATAATCAGCTTGGGCGATAGTTGTGCCTGAAAACGTGTTGGTGCCAATAAGTTGCGCCTGACCGATCTCCATGTATTGCTTGTGGATGTCCTTGATAACCTTTGGCTGTGTGATGGAAAGCAGGTCGTTGTTGCCTTTAACGAGGCATGGGGAGTCCTTGAAACGATCACCACGGAAGTCTTCCTCTGTGAATTTGTGCGTCTGGATCATGGTGCCCATACCGCCGTCAAAGATTAATGTGCGCTGCTTCATGAGCGCCGTTAAGTACGCGAAGATGTCGGTCTCGCCGCGCACGAACGGCCGTTGTAGCATGGCCACTTCCCCGGCAGTCGCATCGCTCCTCATGGTCTCTTGAGGGTGGAAGGTGTGAATGGTGCAAAGGAGCGGCAGAGAGGAGACAGGCGATTGGCTGGAGGACGCTGCTGCGACAGACATTAGGACTAGTGCGACCGATTATTGCGAAAACTCCTGTGGAGCTCAAAATTTGTTGCCATGGCAGCAACTTTTCCTCACGAGACAAACTCGAAGTGGTAGTGGCAATCGATCGAGTTGAGGCAATTGATGGAAAATCTATCAGTGATTAATAGTCTGCGGATGCAAATTTCGGTGGGTACGCTGTTTCACCTTTTGAGTAATTAGATAGAATGGCAAAATGCCACTTTTCAAATGAAAGGAGCACTAGACTCCACCGTAATAGCCTTTGCATCACTACATGCAGTAAAATGCCCACCCGGATATGGGGGCGATCAGTTGATCGTTCTCCGATGTTGTGGTGAAAGAATAATTACTATTATATGCTTCATATAGTATCACTGAGTGGATCCCAACGAAAACTCACAATTGGTTACAGTGCTGCCACTCCGTGTCTCCCTTGCTCTAAGTTGCAACGCCATTGACAACCGTCGAGCATCGATTGCCACAGCAAGCATCGCAAAACCACAACAGGTCTCGGTGTGGCTCCGTAGCCTCCAGTAAATTGCAGTGTCACACGGCTGCGATGAAAGTTGCTGCGGCTATCTATGATCACTCCATTACCTATCTTCAGAGCAGCACAGCCAATTGCTTTCAATTGTATTTTGCATGTTTACTCTTCCTCGATCATCGATCGCCCTCGCGATCGATTGCGACCGAATTCTAGCGAAAAGACGAAATGCAATAAGTGGAACGTGAAAATCGTTTTGAGCTCGGGATTTGGAGAGCCTGCACATGTTGACGTCTGTGTGGCCACGATGTGCTGCCAACACTGCTGGGACACACCGCCTCCACCAAAGGTACTGTTTTGAAGAAACCTGCCATTTCCATGGCAATGCACTTTAGGTACATCACGTTTGCTAAACCGAATGTTGCGATGATTAAATCGAGTTACTTTCACGTGCACCATCAATGCGAGTATTCTGCATTGACAGTGCATTTAAGCCCTGTCTGCTTGGGTACGGCAACGTTCGCGACCACATGAAGCCGGACTTTGTCCCTCCCGATTGCATCCGAAGATGCTGTCCATCATCGCCCTCGAGACCAACCGCTCTGTTTGTTAGGCACGTGCGCCACCTGTTGCTTTGATTCGGGCCAACAAGTCGCAATTCGTTCATTCTAGGATTTACCGTCAACAGCGCGAGGCTCAACGCGATAAACTTCAAGAAGATGCCCTTCCAGGCCACCCGTGCCTGCACAAGGCGTCTGCTAGCTGTACCGCATTCGACAGCACTCTTGTGCGTGTTTTCACTGGTCGTAGCCACTTCCTTGCATGTAACTTCAGGTCACTCCGCTTTGCGGGAAGATGACAATGACTACACCCGGCGATTAAGCGGTGGAGGGGGTGACAAGGACAAAACTGTGCCATTCAACTCTTGGAGCAATGCCATTGACACACTGCAGTATGTACTTGCTTTTGTCATTGTACTTATTGCTGCACACCCGCTCGGATTATTCTTCCCCAAGTTTTTCAAATTGCCACTTATCACGGGCTATCTGGTTATTGGTGTCATCGCTGGTCCGTTCGTTGCCAACTTGCTCACGGAAGGACTTGTGACGATGTTGTCCAGCTATGTGAGTGCTTTGGCACTCTCATTCATCTCGTTCCAGGCTGGTCAGGAAATCTATTTGCCGGAACTTCGTCCACAACTCAAGTCTATTATGATTTTGCTCGGTGTACTGTATGTGACGGCGATGGTTATTCTCACCGGTGGTGTTTTGATGGCGGAAAGCGCCTTCTTCTATGATGACATGGGTCTTGCATGTCAATTGGGCATTGCGCTCATGTTCGGATCCATCTCCGTGTTGGGCTCTCCGGCGACTGTGATGGCTATCAAGATTGAGTTGAATAGTGTGGGTCCGTTCACGAGCCTTATGCTTGGTGCTACAATGACGGCTGAATTCATTGTGCTCATATCGTTCTCGATCTCCCGAATCGTGTCTTCTATCTACTGTGCAAAATTGGATGTGTCCATGCTCAACCTGATGTACACAATGAGCATCGTGGGGGCAAACATCTTGGTGGGTATTCTCTTGAGTGGACTGATACTACTCATTTTCAAAATTCCTGGTGGAGAACCTCATCACGACGAGCACAGTGGGCACGGTGCCGCAACTACGTCGTACTACGACCAGAAAACCGGCCAAAAGGATGCTGCGAACCCGGACATGGAACCACACCCACACAATGGAGCCGATAGTGCATGCTCACTGGAAGAACTTCAACATGCCCCCCCATCCGGATGCTTATCGCCTAAGGCAGCATTGTCGCTAAAAGGTTTCATTTGGCTTTCGTTGGGATACGTATTTTACATCTCCACCACCCTTGTTGCTGAAGCAACTGCCGCTGCATTTGGACTTTCATGGGAGATCAAATTTGAAGCACTACTCGTGCTAATGATCTCGTCGTGTATCGCTGGACATTACGTGCCAATTCGTCACGACATGCATGTCATTTTGGATACCGTGGCGCCGTACATGTTCCTGCCATTCTTTGTCATGACTGGTGCGGCATTGAAGCTGGATCAGGTCATGGCTGCCATTCCGCTCATGAGTCTGTACGTGGTCCTCCGTTATGTGGCGATCTTCATCGCCTGCTACTTTGGAGGTCGTTATATACTAAAGCTAACGCCGCAGCAGTACAACAACTTGTGGTTGACGATGACGCCTCAAGCCGGTGTGGCGCTGGGTCTGGCCAACGAGGTGAAGGCGATGAGTACGGAATCGTGGGCGGCAGAATTCTCAGCGACGATTGTGGCGGCCGTGGTGGTGAATCAAATTATTGGCCCCGTGCTATGCGCAATGGGTTTGAGCCGTGCAGGTGAGACTCTGAAAGACCGTATGATGACGGGAGACGCACCCAAGGTCGATGAGGATGGTGCTGACAAGGACATTCATGGCGGTGGCTTTAGTAGCACCATTCATAACGGTGGCTTTACCAGTTCCATTCATGGCGGTGGTATTAGTCAGTTCGAAGTAAGTCGACGTGTGACGATGGGCAATGGGGACCCTCGCGCATTGCTACCCTTTTACAAGGTGCAAAGCGCCGTCGTCATTGGAGACGATGAAGTCGCCTTTGAGGTTGCACTCGAACTATCGCTTTATGGTGCACAGGTCAACGTGCCACTGCTGGATGAAGAACGCACCAGCAAGTGGCAGAAGATGAACGAAACCATCTTGAAGCGCGCTGCCAAGGGAGACCTCATCTCGTACAAGAACACCCTCAAGGACCGTGATAATGCTCAAGCCATGTCATCAGCGGACGTGTTGATCTTCACAGGTGATGCCAACCGTACGCGCGAGAACATTCATTTGTTGAAGTCTTTGCTGGGTGAGTCACATCCTCGCATGATTGCTATTGTACCGGACTGCGGATTCAGTAAAGAGATGAAGGCTCAGGGTGTATTGGTGATTCAGCCTTCCATCGCGTTGGCCAACATCGCGACTCGAATGGCATTGCTGGACCAGAAATTGGCGGAGGCTTTGTCAAACGAAATCAGTACGACAAGTGACTTCAGCACGGCGTCATACTTCTTGCGGGGTGATGGCGGCGATCTGGCAGATATGCGCTTGGAAGGCCGTCGTTTGGCCCTGGGTCGTAACGTGGTTAGCCACCACTCTGTCGACTATGATCGCCTCGCAGAAGCACTCACCTCGGAGAATTTGCCGTTGCCACCGCCACCGTCGCGTGTTGCCATGTTCGGTACTTCATCAGCTGCCGGCTTCGACCCTTTCCAGCGCGAAAGGAACGACTCTGAGTTCTTCGTCATGCATGACGAACATGACGAAGCTGATGAGATCGTAATGGATGCTCAATACGGTCCGTACTCGTCTCGTGGTAACCCAAGGCTAAGTCTCCAGCGACCATCGCTTTTGCTTGGAGCTAGTCGTTTGCAGCGTGGTGGTGGTGGTCGAGGAAGGCGTCCTGTGGGTCGCCCTAAGCCCGGCTACTAACCGCAAGGGCCAACGTAAATGTTAAAAACTACCGTAGTCTGTTTGTAGATCAAAAACATGGTTGAACAAGCTGTCTTAGGATTTCAAGATTATGTAGAAGAGCATTTACTACTGACACATGTGGGAAGTTCTAGCTGGCATGGTCCACCGAAACACTCTGGATAGCGGACAAGTTGACCACTGAGTCACACATACCAAGCCAAGCGATGGAAAGTACAAACAACGACGAGGTAAGTTCCGGCCCACATATTTTTTCATAAAGCTGTCATCCTCTACATGTGAAATACCGAACATATAAGAAGGTGGTGGAGTTACGTGAATGCTTCGTCCTGTTGAGAGATCAGGGATAGACGACAGGAATCGAGGTATCGCAGACGCTCACAAACAAAATCTCGGAGATGTTAAACGGATGTAACCACAAGTTCATTCAGGCTTTCGCCTAACGCAGTTAACTTGAAAATGCGAGAAGGCCGAACTGCCTGTACAACGGGAAATTATACAACTCCACGCTTACATGTGCTGTGTCTCGTGTTTTGTGTAGCTGCTGTCTCTTTACCTGTTGTCTCGGGTCAATCCACTTTGCGGGAAGATAGCCATCACGGCGACGTTGCCCGTCGATTAAGCGGTGATGCCGGAGACCCGGACAAAACCGTGCCATTTAACTCCTGGAGCAACACCATCGACACGCTGCGATATGGACTAGCCTTCGTCATTGTTCTCGTCGCCGCACACCCACTCGGTTTATTCTTCCCCAAGTTTTTCAAGCTACCGTTAATCACGGGCTACCTAATTATTGGTATTATCGCTGGTCCGTTCGTTGCCAATTTGCTCACGGAGGATCTCGTGAATATGCTGTCGAGCTACGTGAGTGCTTTGGCGCTCTCGTTTATCTCGTTTCAGGCTGGTCAGGAAATTTATCTACCAGATCTTCGTCCACAGCTTAAATCCATCTTCATTCTGCTCTCCACGCTGTACGTGACTGCGATGGTCATTCTCACTTCAGTTCATCTACTAGTCGAGAGCGCCTTCTTCTACGATGATTTGGCGTTTAGTTGTCAAGTGGGCATTGCGCTCATGTTCGGATCCATCTCCGTATTGGGCTCTCCGGCGACTGTGATGGCTATCAAGATTGAGTTGAATAGTGTGGGTCCGTTCACGAGCCTTATGCTTGGAGCTACGATGACAGCAGAATTCGTGGTGCTCGTGTCGTTCTCAATCTCCAGAATTGTGTGCTCCATCTACTGCGCTGAGTTGGACGTGTCCATTGCCAATTTAATGTTCACGCTGAGTATTGTGATGTCGAACATCTTGCTGGGCGTGATTCTAGCGGGGTTAACGTTCATGATTTTTCAGATCCCGGGAGGTGAGCACCACGAACACGATGCACCAGTCGATGATCATGGAGACGCTAATGCAGATGCGAGACCAAGTACATGTACTTCGACTAACTATAACCAGATGAAAGGCACTCCTGTAAGCGTGGACAATATGCCACATCCGCATAGCGCTTTTGTAGAAGGCATCGAGCACGGAAAGTCGACTGCAGAGTCTTCCTCCTTGTTGACGCCTCAAACTTCTCTCTGCCTCAAAGGTTTCATTTGGCTGACGATGGGATACACGTTTTACATCTCGACAAATACGATCGCCAAGGCCACCGATGCAGCATTTGGCTTATCGTGGGAAGTGAAGTTCGAGCCATTGCTCGTGCTCATGATTGCAGCGTGTATTGCTGGACATCACACTGGTATCCGTCACGATATGCACGTTATTCTCGACACCGCCGCGCCATACATGTTTTTGCCGTTCTTCGTCATGACGGGCGCAGCATTGAAATTGGACCAAGTAGTTCACGCTATTCCACTTATGACAGTATATGTGCTGCTGCGGTATGTGGCCATCTTCATCGCTTGCTACGTCGGTGGTCGCTTTTTGCTGAAGTTGACTCCAAAGCAGTACAACAACCTCTGGCTCACGATGACACCCCAAGCTGGTGTGGCACTAGGTTTGGCCAACGAGGTGAAAGCCATGAGCGAGGATACTTGGGCCGCAGACTTCGCGGCGACAATCGTAGCAGCAGTGGTGGTGAACCAGATCGTGGGTCCTGTGCTGTGTGCAATAGGGTTGGGCGGTGCCGGTGAAACTCTGAAGGACCGTGCAGTAGACGATCATGACGAGAAAAACAATACCGACGAAAAAGACCTCGAACACAAAGACATTGAAGATGACCCTAAAGTACGCCAAAGTCGCTTGTCAGTCAGGGCCAGTAGAGCTACCAGATTTCCATTGCATGACAATGGAGACCCGCGAGTGCCGCTACCATTTTACAAGGTACAAAGCGCCGTCGTCATTGGAGATGACGAAGTCGCCTTTGAGGTTGCACTCGATCTCTCACTCTACGGTGCACAGGTCAACGTGCCACTGCTGGATGAAGAACGCACCAGCAAGTGGCAGAAGATGAACGAAACCATCTTGAAGCGCACTGCCAAGGGAGACCTCATCTCGTACAAGAACACCCTCAAGGACCGTGACAATGCAAAAGCCATGTCATCAGCGGACGTGTTGATCTTCACAGGTGATGCCAACCGTACGCGCGAGAACATTCATTTGTTGAAGTCTTTGCTGGGTGAGTCACATCCTCGCATGATTGCTCTTGTACCGGACTGCGGATTCAGTAAAGAGATGAAGGCTCAGGGTGTATTGGTGATTCAGCCTTCCATCGCGTTGGCCAACATCGCGACTCGAATGGCATTGCTGGACCAGAAATTGGCGCAGGCATTGTCGGACGAGATCAGTACGACAAGCGATTTCAGTACGGCATCGTACTTCTTGCAGCCTAACGCTGGACAACGCGATTCTCTGTCGGAGCTGTGCTTGGACGGTCGTTCCTTAGCACTGGGTCGAAGCGTGGTGAACCACCACTCTGTCGACTATGATCGCCTTGCAGAAGTATTCGCCGCAGAGAATTTGCCAATGCCTCCTCCTCCGTCTCGTGTTGCGATGTTCGGTACTTCTTCCGCTGCTGGTTTCGACCCATTCGCGAGTCACAGAAGCAACAGAACCAACTTTTTCGTTGTGCATGATGATCTAGAGCAAGGTGGTCCCAACGTTATGACTCCAGGACAATATGTCGCGCGCACACCCGGTATGTCTCCATCTTCACGTCGCAGTGTCTTCAACGTGTTGCACACACCACAAACTCCTGACGTTCGTCCGCCACAAACTCCTGATGTTCGTCCGCCACGAGAACCTAACGCAGGTAGCAAGAAGGAGTAAGTCTCATCACGGCGCTGTTTCCAGTTCATTTCGCAATTGTAGTTGGCCACAGACGTCGTAGAAGGAGTCTAATGAAAGACGTAGTAGTATAAGCCAACCTAGAATCATACAGCCCAAAGAACCACACGTACCTCGTTCACCATTGACATTGGTCTCTCGGTTAGCTTGAAGGCAGTAAATGTTGAATCCACCAGCCGGAGCGGATAGCCAAGACCACATAAGCCCGCCTCATCGGCACCACTGCGGTGCCAACGTCCTCAATGTCTTAGCACACAGCCAAGGGGCTATCTACTGCATATAGTAGTCCCCGCATGTCACACAGGGAACGCCCGACGAAGGAGGAGCGAATGGAGCGAGTGCGACACGACCATATGAGCCCGGCTTTGTGTATCTCCGAATTGGCGGCTTGAGCGAGGAGCGGAACTTCACGCTCGATGCGAACCATCTCTGAGGACTACGCAACCTTGGGCACACCTGCTAGTGCCCCTCCAGACCAACCATGCAGCAGCACGTTGTCCGCGGAAGACAATGGGGACGCGACCCTGCCACAGCTGAACCATCAAGCGGCGAGTGATGGAGTCGCCTCCGAACATACTTGGTACAGGAAGAAGCTGGACAAATACGTTCCCGTGATCATGAGCATCGCCATCGGCGCGTACTTCGGTGTGGGGGCGCGCGTGCTACTCACGGAGTTCGCTGACGTCATGTACGAGAGTAAGACGGAGCTGCTGGAGTTGCTGGGCTTTGGTTACTTCTTGCCCAATGTGCTTGGCTGTTTCGTCATGGGCCTTGCCACCCGGATGAAACCAGTCCTGCGTGGCCAATACGAAGTGCTGCTGACTGGAATCACCACGGGATTCTGCGGTAGCTGCACCACGTTCGCCAGTTGGGACCTTGGTGCGGCTCTCATGTTCGTCCACGGTCGCTGGTTGAACGCTATCTTGATGCTGTGTGTACAAGTGGCGAGTGCAATGGTGAGTCTTCGAATGGGTTTCCATGTGGCGGAGGGGATCGTGCACTACTTCACTTTACAAGAGTATCCGTTCCGCAAACCGCCGGTCAACCTCGCGCAGCTCAATCTGGATCTGGATAGGAACATCAACCACTTCCGGGATATCAAGATGCACACGTTCGGACCGCTGGTCGCACGACGAGTACGTTCGACGGAAGACTCTCTGGCTATGGCAAGAGATTCATGCAACGAACTGATGGCGGAGATCGCACAAGTGGAACAAGAGCAGCATCCGATTCACCACCATAACATGGTTTGGATCGTGACAGCACTCTTTTTCACGGTGGTTTTCTGGGTACTGGCATTCTGTGGCTTCGACAATTATCCTAGCTCGAGACTGCTCGCGCTCTGCTTTGGCCCATTTGGGGCATTGCTTCGCTGGTATTTGTCGTTGTCCAACAGCAAGCCCGTGTGCAAACACTTCCCATTTTTCACCTTCTTGCCGAACGTGGTAGCGTCATGCATGAGCTGTGCCATGGAGATCGTTGGTAGTGTTGTGCACCAGGACGGTGCGTCAGCCTACCGCCATTTCGTGATGTGGGGCCAAGGAGCCATCATGGTCGGTTTCCTGGGGTCACTCTCCACAGTATCGACGTGGGTGAATGAATTGGATAACCTATCTTCGCGACGCTTGTTCTGGGCCTACCGCTACGGCGTTGCCAGCGTTATTATCTCGCAGCTCGCGAGTGTTTTTATTCTAGGCATGTACGACGCGTACGGCAGCGATCCTCTCATCGGATAATGCAGCTACAAGGCGTCTGTTGTGTAGTTAGCTCGTCAAGACAGTCTCCACTCACGACAATATATGTGGCTACAATGGATCAATTCGGTTCGAGAACCTCGTGAATGAAGAATGAATACTTTTCACCTTGCGTAATCAAGACTCGACGTTAAACATTGCTCGCACAATAGCCTCTGTGTCATCTTGAAGCTGCGACGAGTTCTTATAGTCGCGGATTTCAGTTTGCATTGATTCTGGTGATGTCTCCCGAATTGTCTGCAGTGCAGCTTCACCCCCTGATACAGTCAATAAGTCAACGTGAAGCAGTACCCAACTCTATTGTACGTACCAGCAATAACCACGGCATTCTTGAGTCTTGACTTACGTCGACACTCAGCTGCTGTCAGCATCGCTTCCCCAACATCAATCACCTCCACTGCAAACCACAAAATACATATTCAGTAGTCTTTAAGTCAGCACTCCCTGCAGTGAATTCACCTCCAAAGCTTCGGAGAGTCTCGGAACACTTGATCGCGTCCTCCTCCGACAGTAGTTGACACCTTAACACAATAAACTCTTATTCTCTCCCTCTATCTTATCTCTATTCCATTCCCCACTCACGTGAAGCTCTTCTTGCCATTGCTCGAGTACAAACGCAATAGTTTTCTGCCCATGACGCACTTCAGTGGCTGGTCGAACTTGCGCTTGAAGAAACTGCCCACACGCGGGTACACGAGCTGCGCACTTTGAGACTGCGCATCCAGCATCAACTGCCCATGTCTCTTCGACCTCTTTAGCTTCTTCTTGCCGCCTGTATCGTCCTCCATCACGAGCTGTGCGCGGAAGACCGACGTGGTCTGCTGCATCGTAGTGCGCATTTCACTTCAACTTATTCAATGTCATCCTATTGGTGGAAATCCAGCTGTATTATCTACCAATCCTAGCGCATCGTTAATAAATAAAAACGACTCGAGAAAAGTCAACTTTTGTATCAAAGTATCGGAAGAGGAGTCGCTGATGTGGACTGCTCTGCGGCTTGTGTTGCTGCTCGTTGTGTGTGTGGTACCCGTCTGCGCGCTCGAGATCCGATGGGAAGACTACTGGGAAGCGGCCATGTATCACACGGGCTTGGGCTGTACGTAGTGTTAGAATGTATCCATGTTGTCTGCTCACTTTTCTTAATTTTAATGTATGGTAGCAGATCAATGCACGTTCGTGGACAAACCGTCACAGACAGTGCGTGAGCACCTGGTTGAGAACTTGAAGGGCCAAGAGCGAGCAGTGGACGCGGTGGTCGGTGCGATAGAAGCCTGGGAATTCTCGTGCGTTGAAGAATGTTTAATGCACAAGTAGTAGAGTGTTGTCTGAGTGGAACTGACTGTTGTATTACTAGACGAAGCTCTACGAGAGATCGCGCACCGCTTGTGTTGGCAATCACGGGACCGACAGGCACAGGCAAGACAGAAATGTCCAACTTGATCGCTGAAGCGCTATTCAAAAGGAAGAAAAAACTGCCGAACAGCGAGAAGCGAGTACCGTCGGGACTGCTGATCTTCCGGTGAGTGTAGTATTGGGTGAGAAGGTATAAGTGCGGCGCTGATATTATTTTGCGGGATGCATTGACAGTGGAGAAGACTTTAGTGACAACTTTACGAATCCGATAACGGAGTACCACACTCAGATCAAGACGAGGTAAGCTTTGATATTGGGAAATGTGCAGGGAGAATCAATTACTGACATGACTGACGTATGTTTATTGTTGCAGACTGGCGGAACACTTGCACCATTGCTCTGGAAAAGCCGTCGTGGTGATCGATGAAGTTCAAAAAGTGATTCCGCACACCCTGGACGGTACGACATTATTTTCCCTGGATCAAAAATACCAAACTTGGATAAAACTAATATGTTCGCGATTTCTGCGTAGTTCTCATGGAGGCTGTGAGTGAGAGCTCCCAGTTCTCGTACTACAAGCACGGAGTAACCAAGAACATCGACACCGCCAACGTACGTTAACGTGAACGAACCTCAAAGTGGAGAACTTTGATTTCCTATGGTGTTTGGTACTTACAGTGCATGCCCATTCAGGTAATTTTCGTGCTAGTGTCAGATATTGGCGTTGGGGAGATGGAGCAGGTCATGATTCAGTACGAAACTCGGGATGAAATACCCACTGTGCAACTCGAAAGGGTTGTAAAAGCAGCCCTAGATGATCAGTGGAAGCGGCTAGATTTTGGCAAAATGATTGACCAGGTACGTCTAGATCCCATTGTCAGCGCTGTGGTGGTCGTCGAAGTAATATTAAACTTGTGGTTTTGTGCTATCGCTGTTGCAATTCGCAGGTCATCCCATTCCTGCCTTTCGAGCACCAGCACATCGTAGAGATCATTGCGCTCAAGCTGCGGCAGTTGGACGAAAATTATCGCGGAAAGTATTGGCACCGGCTGTGGATCAAGGTGCGTCGTTTACATTCGATGCCTGCATAGTAACCTGGTTGCTGACTTTGGATCTATTCGTCAGGACAATATCGCGGACTACATGTCACGCTTGGACTCGGTGCACTATAAGGTTCGCTCCGCTGTGGTCAACGGCAGGGTCAAGTCCAGCAAGGTGTTTGCCAAGTACGGCGCTCGTGACGTTGAGACGGGTCCAATCCAACTGCTCAAGTCAAAGCTGCTGCGGTACTTGCGCCCATTCAACCCAGACGCCGAGATTCGGATATCGCAGGACGTCACCACGAAGGAAATCTCCATCGTGTCTTGTGCACAAGAAGAGACAAAGAAGAAGTCGAGCCAGGCCAAGACCAAGACCAGCTTTGATGATGCCTCGGATGATAATGAGTTCGTGAACGTCGGCTGCGTCACCAAATGGTCCGGTCGGTTTGAATAGCCGGTATATCGGTCAGAATTTATTTTCTTCCAATCGTAGTGTCTCATTTATTTTGCCTAATGAGCAACAATTTAGTGCCTTTATAAAGTTTATAAAGGCATTTAGTACGTTGCTAGTTTGGATTGGTCAAATATGTAGCCAATAGAAATGCATCAGGGGAGGAGGATCCAAAAGTTCATTTACTGTATCGAACATGAGCGGGTTAGAGTCGTCGGAGATTTGGGGCGCGGATGAGGGGCTGGACCCCGAGATCCTGCTCATGTCGAATGAGGAGCTGCGTCAGCGCATCCGTCTGCTGGACAACGACATCCGCATCATGCGAAGCGACATCCAGCGCATCAACCACGAGAGCAACTCGCAGCGTGAACGGATCAAGGAGAACAACGAGAAGGTGAAGCTCAACAAGCAGCTGCCGTACCTCGTGGCCAATGTGGTGGAAGTGCTGGAGCTCGAGGACGATGAGGACGAGCAGGATGGCGCTGCAACGGACGTGGACGCTCAGCGCAAGGGCAAAAGTGCCGTCATCAAGACGAGCACAAGACAGACGATCTTCCTGCCGATTCCTGGCCTCGTGGACTCCACGACATTGATCCCTAACGACCTGGTTGGTGTCAATAAGGACAGTTATCTCATCTTGGAGAAGCTGCCAAGTGAATACGACTCGAGAGTCAAGGCCATGGAGGTGGATGAGAAACCTACAGAAGAGTACAGTGACATTGGAGGACTGGATAAGCAGATTCAGGAACTAGTGGAAGCTGTTGTACTGCCAATGACGCACAAGGAGAGGTTCGAAGCTATTGGGATCCTTCCACCTAAGGGAGTTTTACTCCATGGACCTCCTGGAACGGGCAAGACATTGTTGGCACGTGCTTGTGCTAAGCAAACGGATGCAATTTTCTTAAAGTTGGCGGCCCCACAACTTGTGCAGATGTTCATTGGTGACGGTGCCAAGTTGGTGAGAGACGCGTTTGAACTGGCAAAGGAGAAGTGCAAGGATGAAAACCGTGGTGGAGCTATTATCTTTATTGATGAGGTGAGGTGATTGGGTGGAAGGTTTATTGTTTACTCACGATGTTGTTGTAGTTGGATGCTATTGGCACCAAACGATTCGGAGGTGAACAGTCGGGTGACCGTGAAGTGCAACGTACGATGCTCGAGCTGCTGAACCAGCTGGATGGTTTCACCAACAACACGAAGATTAAGGTGATCGCTGCAACGAACCGTCCTGATGTGCTAGACCCTGCTCTTCTTCGTTCTGGACGTCTGGATCGCAAGGTTGGTCAAAGTCTCAATCTAGAAATTATAGCGTGTACAGGTAGACTGATAATGCGCGCTGTTTCACCTGCAGATTGAGCTGCCACACCCGACCGAAGAAGCCCGTGCTCGTATCTTGCAGATCCACTCCCGTAAAATGAACGTCGACACAGAAGGTAAGCGAGGACCTGAAACAGGGTGGTGTCTTCCGAGTTGTGATTAACTTGGTTTGTCTCCATGGCGCATATGCAGACACCAACTTTGACGAGCTTGCACGTTCCACGGACGACTTCAACGGTGCACAGCTGAAGGCGGTACGTGTTCACTGTCCAGCAAAAACGTATTTAGTGAATTTGTGAGTCTAATGTGAATTGCTGGTGGAATTACTATAGGTTTGCGTGGAGGCTGGTATGCTGGCACTGCGTCGCGAGAGCAACGTGATCAAGCACGAGGACTTTATGGAGGGCATTTCGGTTGTAGCGGCCAAGAAGAAGGCCACTCTGCAGTACTATGCTTAGAAGAAGCTTTGTGCACAACCAAATCGAAGTACTCTGCAAATGAAGCAATTGGGCTTTCATTGAAGGTGTTGAAGAAGCGTGTAAGTCTCTTCATCAACACGAATTATGTCATCTTGCCACTCGTAGCATCACTTGTGGACTGAAGAAAGTTCGTTTTTGGCACACGGGAGTTATGCTTTTGAGGTCGTTTTAGACTGGTGCACGTAGTATTCAGCATTGAAGTGTGTTGCTCGCCCACGGATGCCCACTTGGCCTCATCATTACGTGTGGCTCCACTTATATTACTCTGCAGGTGGTGTGTGAGCAACAAGCATGGCGGATTCCAAGGAGGATGAAAAGCTTCCAGCTGAAAATCCCTTGATGCGTAGCGACTCGGAAAGCCCCAAACGTACTACTTCATATGATCAAGCAAAGGTGAATGGCAACTTGCTGGTGCCTATGAATGTTCTTGCCCCTCACTCGTTGACAACGTTACCATTTTCAGCAATTAGTACGAAAGGGTTCAACACAACTACTGCAAATGCTTGACACTAGCAAATCATCACCAACAGAACTGGTAAGGATGGAAGAGTTCTTAGGGCTAAACTGTAAATTGACGATGGAATGATGTGGTATGCTACAGGATTTAGACCTTGATTCCTTCTACTACTCACGGTTGCGCCGCCGTACCCAATTTGCACAACAAATTAGCAATACCTTACTTGCTGCAGGGATTCCTTCTGATACTGTTACTGCTGGAGCAGAGGAGGCAGCAAGCCCTAGTAAAAGGCGTGGCATCGGCATGACGCTGTCACCAGGAGAGGAGTATGAAAATTATCAAAAAGTGCTGGCCACAATGATGGAAGATGATGGAATGTATGCAACCGAGGACGGCATCGATGAAGCACAAGCGGAAGAGGAAGAAGAGGAGAATGGGAGCCTAGTCGACAGCAAAACACCATTCGCTATAAACGACAAAACTGCGAAGGATGATACGACCGAACGTGAAGAATTGCGAAAAGCTGCTGGTATTACGATAAGAAATGCTCCATCTCGGCGAAATGCAGCTCTACATACCGAACGAACAATTCGTGGGAAGGAAGACCTAGTACGTCCAACACCTCGAATGATAGACCCCCTTGGACGCTTTCGTCTCTTTTGGGATCTCACGAGTATCACCTTCATATTTTACAACGCTATTGCTTTACCGGTGAGTTAAGACGTCAATATCTCAGCACTCTATCTGTTCTGACTGTTGCCTGAGTTGCAGTTTAAGGCATCGTTTGATGTAGAAGCCAAAGACAACCCATTTGAATCTTTCCTAGACGCATTTTTTCTTATCGATATTGTACGTCCGTCTAGCGAAGAACTTGCACGTCGCGAGAATATGCTGACTGTTGCGTTTTCTCGTAGGTATTAACGTTCAATACGGCAGTCGAGAAGGATGGCTCTATTCGCTATAATCGTCGACTAGTAGCCGAGAGATACCTTAAGTCATGGTTTATCGTTGATCTGATTGCAGCACTACCATACGGCTACATCTTCACTGAAGATGGCAATTACAGCGCGACTCTGCGGAAATCCATCAAATTGCTGCGACTCATCCGATTGCTACGACTGCTTCGCATCTCTCGCATTCTGAGACGAATTCAAAATGCCATTTTCATCCGATCTACCCTTAGCTCTCTCATGAAGTATTGCCTCATGGTTGTCTTCATTAACCATTGGTTTAGCTGTACATTTCATGCCATCGGATCGACTGACGTCGAACACAGCTGGATCAAAGTTCAGGGACTCGAAGAACCGAAGGCTAACAAATGGGATCGCTATATCGCCGCGCTGTACTTCGCAGTTCAAACATTGTAAGAAACTTGCATTTTTCTAGTTGACAGGTCGATTCTAAACAGTGAGGATTGTGTACATGTGCAGATCAACAATTGGTTTCGGCGATGTGCCTCCGGAAAGTGCAAACGAGCGCCTATTCTGTGTATTTGCCATGGTAGTCGGCGGAGGCATGTTCGCCTACGGAATTACCAACGTACGTATCACTCTGTCACCGAAAGAAATGCCGCTGACAATGAATATTGTTCATCATTCCAGATTGTAGAGCTCGTGTCAAGCTTAACTATTCAGGAAACAGTCTTCCGACAAAAGCTCGATGAGGTGAACGAGTACATGAGTGCACGTGAACTACCAGTTAAACTTCGTATGGAGATTCGTGAGTTTTACCATAACACACGACAATCACGGGAAAGCAAATTGAATGCGGAGCAGCAAATTCTGAGTGATCTCTCTTCCAAGTTGCGCTCAAAAATTGCATTGAGCATCAATGATCAGTTCTTGCGCAAATTTCCGTTTTTCACAGGCAGCGAACCAAATTTCCTAATGGAGCTCGCACTGAATATGCGCGTGATTCATTTTGCACCTCTTGAGGACGCAATTATCGAGGGTGAAATCGGCCATGAAATGTTCTTCATCTTCCGTGGTGCTGTTGAAGTAGTCAAGAAGAATGTACGCATTGGTATTCTTGGTGAGAATCAATATTTCGGCGAGATGGCCATCTTGAGCCCCGATAATCGCCGATCGGCTACTGTACGAACGCTTTGCTTTTGTGAACTTCGAATGCTTTCACGCGCTCGATTTCTTGAGGCGTTGGCACTTTTCCCTTCGATGCAGGCCAAGATGGCACAAATTGCGCAGGGCCGTGCTGCAGCAGTGAATCTTGACCTCGTCAATGACAAACAGAAGCAAAAGTCGTCTCATTTTAACGGAGGGAACATCGTCGCCACTGCAGCAGCAGCATTCTCGTTATCACCACCAACACTGAATCCACAAACTCAGCAATCGTTTTCAAAAGCGCATGCTGTTACTCCAGTCAATACAGTCGCTATAGCACCAACACCGACACCGGTTCCAACCCTCCAATCTCCCTCACATATTCACCATTCATCAGCTGCGCGTCTCCCTTTAGAACAGCGGTCATCCGAACGATTCACAGGCCACATACGTACACCAGCCTCCGTGCGTCTTAGTAGTACCGTGCGTCGCAGTTCCGGCAATGTACGAGCGGCTGGAGTCAGCCCGGGCATGTCTATCATGATCAGTGAGGTGGCCTCACTGCTGGAAGAAGCTACCCGTCGGCAGGATTTGTTGGTCACTCAAGTACTGCAACTGAAGAAAGACTTTGACCAGATACACATGCCCGTCACAGACATTTCTGACGCAAAGAACACAAATGGAAGCCTACCTGGCATTTCCTCAAACACCACAGCGAGGTAAGTCGACACCACGGCAAGATATTGTTTCGAAAACGATGCACTCCACTGTCAAGACTAGCCTGTACAGGTGCAACTACCTTATGAAATTGTCCCTCGTTCTTCCTGGTGAAGAGATACGAGGTATGATTCCAGGTCTGTCTTATCAGCTCCTTCAGGGAACACCAATTCTCTTTTACACTCAATCTGCTCTTGAAGCTGGTCGTAGTGTGCAAAATCGTCCCAAGCACTCGAGCGGCTATCGAACTCGGTGAAAATGGACAGAAACTCGTTGGCCTGACAATAAAGCAGTAATCACAAGATATTTGTCAGTTCTGTCGCCACCCACACTCTAATGTAATCTTACCTCTTCAAACAACACTTCTTCACAGTCCCGACATGAGGTAATGGACTTCTTCGTGGGAGTGTTGCTCATCTTGACTCCCGTGAAGACGTAGTTAGGCACATCTTTGACCAGCAACCATTCCACACGGAAGAACCCCTCGTACTTGAGCTTCTCCCACAATTGAAATTGTGCGTCCGTCCTCACTCCCGACGTCATGCGAGCCACTCCATTAAAATGTTTGGTACTACACACACTTTAACAACAATTGTTAGTTAGTGGGCTCATAACCTATTAAAACTCGACATAATCAACTAACCTGAAGAAGAATAAGACTGGTCTCACAGCAGTCAAGTCACTTTTAAAAACTTGGTCCAGTAGCGCATTATGCAGCGTCGTAGTGCTCCACACCCCGTATTTGAGACTTTTGTGAAAATTGGCCTCGCTAAAACTCTTGAGCACGAAGCAGCGACAGGTGGCGGAGGTGAACACCTCACGAACTAATTCTGCTTGCTGTATGTTTAGTAAACGCTTTTTTTCTTGCTCTTCCTTGTTGTTCTGGGCTTCTTGCTGCGTATATCGCGGCGCAAGCTTTGGTCGTCGCTTCTTGTGCGTAGCTGAGCTCATCACTGGCAGATAAACAATAGGATTTGTGTCTTCGCTTAAATCTAAAAATACAGTTTAGTTGCTGCATAAGACAGGTTTATCCTGCAATCAATTGTTTAAAGCGAATAATGTGCTCATCGTTCGTCACCATATACATACATGTCGGTGGTAACGATATCTTGCGATTCTGCTCTGCGGAGTTCTGCTTCTTTATGTGATGCTCTCTCCGTTGATAGCAAAACATCTTCAACAGTAGGAGACTCGGTTGCAAGCTGGCGCTGCGACTTATTGATTGCAGCCTCGCACAGCTGAAGCAGTGTATCTTGCTTATTGCGAGCAAGCACCTGTGTCGCGGTGTTCCCACCTCGATCTGCTAGTTCTGCATCAGCACCTGCTTCCAATAGTAACCGTGCTACTTCGTGTTGCCTTTTGCGAACTGCGAGTAAAAGTGCACTTTCACGTCGGGCTCCAGCACGGGCATTGACAAAAGCTGTCGCCATGACTTCATCCTCAAGGTTTTGCTGTTGTGTCTTCAGAGCTGATAGCAAAGCTTTACAAACACTAAGCAATCCGTTCGATGCTGCAAAATGCAACGGCGTGAAACCCTGTCGATTGGCAGCTTGCCATTTCTCGGTCTCCGTGGTACTGGAAAGTCGAGCCTGGTTTCCACAAGTCATTGTTTCTAGCAGTAATATCGCACACTCTTCGTGCCCATGTTCACATGCTGACAACAATGCTGAAGTGTCTGTCGCTTCATCGAGCAAAGTATAGTCCGCTCCCCTTTGCAAAAGTAGACTTACCACAGCAGTATGTCCGTATCGGGAGGCAAGTAGTAAAGCTGAAGAGCCTTCTGAAGTGTTGGTGCTAGTTGAACTTGTTGTACCAACCACGATAACTACTTGCTGGTTCACTGCTGCGCCATGGTCAAGCAGGAGTCGAACAATTTCAGTGTGGCCATTCATACTTGCTGCTAGAAGTGGGCTCAACCGCACGTTAACGTCTGCTGCGGAATTATACACAACACCAATTTGCTTGTCGATAGCGACCACCCCAGTCTCCAGCAACCTTATCGCCACAGGAGTCAATCCTTCCAGACTAGCCAACAACAGAGCTGTCACAGATTTCTCGTTGCTAGCGTGAGGTTTGGCACCATGGCTAAGTAGCCACAAAGCAGCTTCACAATGGGCGTATTGTGAGGCAGAAATCAACGGTGTGCTTTCCCACATGCCTCGAATGTTGACCAACTCTTCGACACCTTCTTCATTATCATCTTCACGAAAATCTACATTCTGTGGCCTTGGTTGTTGATACCTCTGCAGCAAGTCTGCCATTTCAGTGACATCACCACGTTTTACAGCCTTTAGAAACAACACGCGGAGATCGGCACGACTCAAAAGTTCATTCGCTGTAGAAGTCTTGGACGTGGACTTCCGTTGTGACGGCTGATTTGCTTGTGGATCTGGTACCAATGTGTTAAACTTGTGATGTTTGTTTTTCTTGGTCTTCCCAGTTTGTGCCACCGCATTAGCAGCGACAACGGAGAGTGGCTGCTGTGGAACCACCGAGTTCCTGGAGAAAATACTCCCCATTGCTCCGTCTGGAGAAATAGTACGCTTCAGTCGCGTTAAATGATCAGGCCGAGGATTAAGGAGAAGAAGTCACGCATAAAGATCCTATTTGTAGTGCCAAGAAAATATTGATAGCATCGTATGCGAAGGTGGACATCTCTCAACTCTGTGGATGTCCACATCCTAGTGTAAAACCGAGTTAAGTGTGAGTTATAAACCTTCCATTAGTTGCATTGATCTAGCATTGTCTGTCTCTGTAGAACGCTTTGCCTAACCTAACTTGAACGTAGAATCCCCACTAGACGCTGTAAACATTCGCCGAGTTCGTCGCGTCTGATTGTTTTCACCGTCTTGGCCTCCCATTCCATTCGCGAAATAATTCGAGCTACTGCCAGAGTAATTGCCGCGTCGAACTACAGCCATTACCGTAGTTTGTTGCAGAGTTTCTCGGGAAACCGCACCAGGTGCAACTGCCAGGCGATCGCGTAGGTCCTGTGCAGCAGTCGGCTTGGCGTAGTACGATAATTCCGCAGCTCCGGCATCGGGATTCTTGATGTCACTGTTGATGTTGCCGTGTTCGGGTGCTTCAACTCGATGCGGATTAAGCCGACGAGATTTTCGATCGTCAAGGTAGGACGATTGGTTGTCACTGCCACCGAAAATGAGTGACCCCATAGTCGAACTGCCTCCAGGTGGATTGTACTGTCCTGACATGATACTGGTTGGTGCTTTTAGAAGAGCTTGAGCTTGTGCGTGGCTTCTTGCAGAGTGTGACTGGGATGATCGACAAGGCCGATAATCTATTCACGATGCAGCTCGAATCCGCTTGAGGTCCATGTATTTATACATGGTAGCAATGCAGATCTTGCCACCGTCATCGAAACCATCGCTTTTTGGTTTCTGTAGCATGTTGAATCAGTACTATTGTGCATCAACGGCGATAATCTCCACGGCGACGATCACGACTGTAGCCATCCCGACCCACGCTGGTACTTCGTCTCCTACGTTTCCTGTGATGACGATCTGAGTCCCGTCGTCGAGGACTTCTGCTTCGGCTTCTACTCTTCCCGCGGCGATGCTCCGTGGATCGCTTCTTACTGCCACCACTTTTGTGCCTATGGTGTTCATGATCTACTGCACCAGATAAATCTTTCATACTGAATCGCTCTCTTGACCTGGATCTAGTCCTCGACCTCGACTGACGCTTTTTGTGTGAAGATTGATTGTGTCGTCTCGACCGACTTCGATTGCGTACCTCAAGTGCATCAGTAAAGTTGTACCAGTCCACGGGTTCACGGCGAATTTGCTGTGCCTTGCTGGAGCAATTGTCACTATCTTCCTCATCACGAAAACCACCACCAAGTACTAACTCACGATCTGTTTCAAGACTGAGACCGATCATGTGCTTCTGAATCATTTCACGAAATGCCGCTTGGCCAGTCTTCGTACCCACCTTCCCTCTGTACGAAGCACGCCGACGCTTGTAATCGCGCTCAGAAACTGCATCATTCGATTGAGTTTGAGAACTCGTTGAGGTTGTTTCCGGGTGTATAGACTCTGAACTCCCAGCAGCAAAGCACACTTGTATCTTGTTATCCACTTTGCTCTTCTCCATTTTCTAAGTGATTCAGGAACGTCAGAGTCAGTAGAACCGATTAGTCAGAATAGATTATGGCATTTATTGGCCTTGCAAGCATCAACGTACGAATACACTATGCAGACCAATTTCGACGACCATAAACTTCCACAGCGCGAGCACGGTTTTCTGTGATGAAAGCACAACGAAAACAACCATTATCATCATCAGCCAGAAACTAGCATAATACACAAAACTTACTGTGACGCAGCTACCAAGGAACTCGTGAAGCTCCAAAACCAACAGATCGGGTTGACAAAAGTCTGGGTGATCCAATAATCCTGCTACATATTCCACCAGTTCCTCGTCGAGCAGATCACCACTCGGAAGTACTCCAGGACGACTCAGTTCAGCATTCAGCCACCGACGCAACGACGATGGCGTCACCAGTGCACGTTCATTGTCTTTCATCGTAGCAAATCTTCGTGGGATACGTTGCCACGCTTGTACTTGGTCATAGAATTCCCCAACAGTAGTCGCAGCCTTTTGGATTGCAGCGATCACTCCTTCCTGGTTGCCACTACCCTCCTGCCCCTCTACTTTAGGTTCCACCAAACTTTGGAGCCCAGCGTCCTCATCATGAACATCTCTATTATCCGTTTTCACCCGATCATCAAGAAACCCACTGTCGAGAGAGATTGCATCCTTGTCTTCATTTCGTCTGCCATAATAGAACTGCACAAGTGTCAATGAAAGTATTTCACAGCTTCAACATGTTGCAACAGCATCTTACAGCTGCATTATTGATGGGTCGAGGTCGTCGTTCTCCATGACATTTCCTCTATAAAATCAACGCAACACCAAATGCAAGAACAAATAACGTTAATCAAAAGATCTGATGTCAAGATGTCACCAAACATCCGCACCAAATGCTTCTCCAACGCCGTTTTCGGCACAAAATGTTCATGTAAACCTGCTCCACAGGACACAAACTCCACTGCAGGTGCAATCTTCACTTGCGTTGTCTCCAGCAACGCTTGCAATGCCTTGGACACCTGCGTTGCATATGCCACATACTCGACCATGTTTTCGAGCCAGTGATTTGATTGTACCATTTGCATTCAGTATGATTGTACCATTTGTCTACATGACTACATTGATTGGCTAAAAGGACAAAATAAGACTATTTCATTGGTTAAAAAGAGACAAAACGACTTGTCATCCAAATAAGAAAACCAAAGGCGGCAAACATACTCGACCAGTCCGATGGAGCCCACTGCGAGCATGGAGGCGTCATTACAAGCGACTATGGTCACAGACACGACGTTGGCGGGTCTTTCAATGTCTGAAATGTCCGTGTTAGTGCCCACTAAACTGCCTGAAATGTCGCTGGAAATGTCGACGAAATTGGCGGAAGTGGCCATGGGGATCCCAGTGGGAGAGTTGACTACGGAGGTGTCGACCAAATCGTCCAAGGAAAAGAGGAAAAATCTCACAGACCAGCAGCGTGTGGCAATTGTTCACTATCTATTGGCCAATAGTGCAGGGGGACGACTGAAGCATGGAGATATGAAGGCTGCGGCCACTCACTTTGGTGTGCATCGCGCCACGATCCGACGGCTCTGGAAATTGCATACATCGTCCAATTCAGTGGATGGTCTGGCGGGAAATGTTGCGAGTCGGATTAAGGGGAACTCGGGACGGAAACCCAAGGTCCCAGACGAAGAACTGAAAGTTCGTATCGCTGCACTTGCACCGGAACGACGGATGACAGGGAGAGGTCTCTCGACAGCTCTCGAAGTGAGCAATAGTGTGGTCGTGCGACTGATTAAAAGTGGCAAGCTACGACGTCATCCCAAGAAACTGCACTACATTATGTGAGGTAGCGAGGCTGACATGACGATGAACAACTTCTTGGATACAAACACCAGACATGATCTTTCCCATTGGAGCTGCAATAATCACCATTGGATGAAGCTTGTGCTCTTCCCTAAACACGTTTGTCAACCAAAAACTTCATAGTTTTTGTCCTAAATACTTGCGATGGATAGTTGAACCTCTTTCTTGTCATGCGTATGTTTTTTCTTCGTTTTCATGTCCGACACACCAACTCATTCAACCAATCAACGACAGTCTTCCACGTGGCAGTAAAGATCGCGACAAGACAATCAGAAGCCACAAAGCATTCCGCCGTCTAGAGCACAGAAGAAAGCTTGGATCCATGTCTACGTGGCAGTTTCTGTGCGTGGCGCTGCTCGCGCTGCTCCAACTCGTGGCCGCCGATGCGTCCAACGTGATCGTGTTGACCAACGATGACTTTGAGCACAAGACACAAGCAGGTTCCGGTGCCACCACGGGCGACTGGCTCGTTGAATTCTACGCGCCTTGGTGCGGCCACTGCAAGAAGCTGGCGCCCATCTACGAGAAGGTGGCGGACGACCTCAAGGGTGAAGTGAATGTGGCCAAGGTGGACGTGACGGAAAATGCCGATTTGGGCAAACGCTTCGGCATTCGTGGCTTCCCCACTGTGCTGCACTTCAGCCACGGCAAGTCGTACAAGTACGGAGGCAAGCGCACGCTCGAGGACCTCGCAGCCTTTGCGCGCGGCGGCTTTAAGAGCGTGGAGGGAGAAGTGGTGAACGCCGCCCCGAGCTTCCTGGACTTTGCTAAGCAGCAGGCGCTGGATGTGAAGAGGGACTTCATCACGCTGCTGGCGACCAAGAAGAACGTGCTGCTTGTCACGTTCTCGGGTGGTCTCTTGCTGGGTCTGCTGTTGGGCTGCTTGTGTGGATGCTGCACGAGCCGCGGTAGCAAGACGCCGAAGACCAAGAAGGAGTAAGAACGATGAGAGGTGTTGCAGGAGGCATGATTTACTTGTGTTTACATTTTAAATGGCATTCAGGACTGCAACTGAGTTGGTGTTGTTACATTGCTTGAGCAATGCGTTGGTTGAGCTCCATGAAGCTGTATTTCAGCTCCAAACTCTCGAAGAGAGATTCTTCGACGCCCTTGTAACTTGCCAGCATGTCATCCACTTCGGCTAACTTCTCTGGATCGCGCTCTTCGAAGAAGGTTACCAGTCGTGTGCGGTACGGATTTTCATGGTCGATTGTTGGTTCTGACGATGAGAACAACAGAGTTTGTGCTTGTTCTTGTCGCTCTGGTGAAGCTGATCTCATTGACGCAGAAGGTGGGCGGCCATTCAAGATGGCAATGTCGTCCTCACTTAGGGTGTACGGGACCGGCGAGTCGTCTTCTCCTTTCGTCGCCCCATCTCGGTTTGTTTCACCGCGACTAACATCATTATGGGCTGGTTTGAGTGAAGGCTGTTCATTCCTGACCGAGAGATCAACCATCGCGACAGCAGCTTCTGCCCCAGGGTTTTCAGTTTCCATTTGTTGATCGTCGACCCTGCTTGGCTCTTGTAATTTTTGCTGTTGCTGTTGTTGCTTCAGCTCGTCTCGAGCATCCTGGAGTTTCTTTTCGTTGTCTTCAGCTTCGTTAATGAGCGTCCTGATCTGAGTCAGCAGTAGCTCATTTTGCTTTTTCAACCGCTTGTTCACCATCCGTGCCTCGCTTGCTTCAGCCATAGCTACAGCAATTTGACCCTCAGTCTGAGTGCGCATGTTACGTATCTCCGTCACTAGCACACGCTTCTGACCGCGAGCTTTTACTAGCTGTTGCGTCAACTGGAGTCGCTCCTGCTCCCAAGTCTGCATTTGCTCCTCGTATTGCTGCTTCGTAGCCGCCATATCCCTAGCAATCTTCTCCAGTCGGGTAGAAGTACCCGTCAGATGGTTATTCAAGGGATAGCCCAACTCCGCCCGGCAGCGCAGCACTGCTGCTTCGGCCTGACCAAGTTCCTGTTCTAGCCGGTTGCGAGTTGTCAGGTCCATTTCGCTCGCCAGACTAGAAGCTTCATCATCACCACCGTCAAAGTCATCCGTCTGAATCAGAAACAGGCATATGTTAGAGATGTATCTTTACGAAAGATAAAAAAATTGACATTGCGTACCATAGCCCACCGATGCTTTTCTTCCAGCAGTGCATCGCGTTCCGCCTGAATCTCACGCCATGCTTCACGTTCCCGCTGTATCCGTTGGAGTTCACCAGCGATAGAGGATAATTCTTGTTCTTTTGCTTTCACTTCGTTTGCAAAATTTTCCTTCTCCACGATCGCCATGTGTGTCTTCGATCGTTCTTGATCACGTTCTGCTGTGAGCTTAGCAATACTGTCCTCCAAGTTTTCCTGCATTGGACACAAGCACGCGTATGGTAACTATTTTGTGCAAGTCTGGATGCAACTGATTAAAATATTAACGTACCATCCGCTCCATCAACTGCATGTTAAGCCCATTCAGCTCCTCTAGCAAACTTCGGGCTTCACCGTCTGACCCCCCGCTCAAATGGCTCCTTGACGATGGTACTACCGCCGTCTCTTCCTGCAACCCAAAAAGCTTTGATGCTAAGTGCCCTGCCACATTGATCGGTGCACTTAGCAGCCAGCTCTGTTGAGCAATGGCATCAGGGATATACGCAGAATACCCAGACTGCAGGCTTGCATCAGTTGGGGATCCGGGGCTTACAATAAGCGCCGTGGACAGTGCAGCATCCCGTTCTTGATCGCGTGCCTTTTCCGCTTGAATAGCTTCATCTAGCGCATCTGCTGCCGTTGTCGCTGATTCCATAATGCTACTGCTAACAATTTGCATTTGGTACAAAATATTCTTCCTATATGCAGCAACAATCAATACATAAGAACCACGATTAATCGAAGCTACTCTTGCCTAACGTACCCTCGCAGTCTCGAATACGAATTATCCCAAACCAGTGTCGCCTTGCCTGGTCGTAGACACCGATACATTCCTTCAACCGCACGACTCGTAGTCGTCGACACATACCTCGTGCGAGCATGAACAATTTCAACAGGTTGTTCATAGGGCTCAGGGGCAAATGACACACTGAAATCCACATCGAAATCCTCCAACTCGAATTTCCACACGATAAACTGTGGAAAAGTATCACCCTTCTTCTCCTTCACGTGCATCACCACTTCATGTTGCGAGCCTCTCGCCACATAAAACTTCTCCAATGGAAAAGGTTGCAAAATAAAATCAACTGCCGTCATGTGCATCCGGGCGCCTTTATCTTCATTGCGCTCGACCACAAAGCTCAGCCAATCTGGATGCAGCTCCAGCATCCCACAACGATGGACAGCCAGGAATGCCGTCATCTGAGCGCACCATTGAGCGATCACTGAATCATTGCGACTGCCTTTGGGAGGGAATTCCGGTAATGTTGGGAGTTCATTAGCGTCATTGGAGCTCGGGGTTGCCGCTTGGATGGTTGCCAGTACATCAAATAGAGCGCTAAGGGGTCGCTCAATGCAGTACGAAGTGGCGCCTTTGGTCACGACGAACTCGACGGTATAGGCGTGGAGGCCTGAGGTTGAGAGGGACGACGCAATGCTCTGTGTGACACTGGAAGGCGCAGCGTCAACACTGGTTACCACTACGTCCAGGAATCGGTCGGCATCGGTAGGGACGTCTGCGTCAATATATGGAGGTGGAGATGAGTCTGTGGGGGTGACTTGCGAGACCAGAGGAGTGGCGGCTTCCGCGTCTGCTACTTCGGACATTACGACTGGTTTGATGGAATCAGATGAGAATGGTCTGGAATCAGATAGATTGGAGGTAGGTCAGCGATTTATCAGAACCAGAAATGGACATGAACGATTACGCACAGAAGGTATGCTGAAGTGATTCTGCATTTCTCGGTGAAAATATTAAACATGCTACCAAGTTGCCTTCATCGGATGATCGATGGAGGTTCGCTCGCTGCAGCAAATGTATGCAGAGCAGTTTACACGTTTTCCGCTTTCTAAATGACGATGTTGACGACCACGCTACATGAACTGAATTAGAAATGTGGTGATGTTCTCCAATAAACCCTTGTGTGCCAATTTTGGTCCTAGGAGCTCAGCATGGAGGATATCCTTGATATTCTCAGACAACACCATCCAAAGTGGACCTGTGTCATTGACTAGAACACGTACTGGGCCATCAAAATGTTTTTAAGCAAGAGCACAAGAACTGTACCCTGCGAAAACGCTACATGGAGTACTCCGGAATAGCCCATTTTGACGCTGATCAAGCTTTCGTACATTGTCTAAACAGACTCGACATGCCATCGTTAATCCCTTTGAGCCAGTAGATGTAGATGAAAGACCTCATCAAACCAATTTTACCATAAACTTTTTCGCAGGATTACGAGTTCATGTGATGATTACGAAACGTTTTGGCAAATATCAGATTCCTGCACATGTATGAGCATTATTTGTCTGAACGCCGATCATTCCTTGATGTGTGCTGTCGAAGCAAGCCTGCGCTGCATGTTCCTTCAGCTCACGTCTACTCAACAGTGTCGGTAGAGGGATCTCTCTCGAATCAGATCGCGTAAGACCTGCATATTTCGAAATATCTCGAAATTTGTGATTTTTCGACTGGTGTACAGAACATCGACTTGACTCGACTCGACGTGAAGAAGGAAAGAGCAGAAGTCTTGGCCCTTCACGTACGAGCTGAGGGAGCCACTGCGAGATAATCAACTGACCAGTACGGCGGGCCACGAGAGCGACAGCTACATGCGCTCGGAGCCTGTGGACACACAGGGGGGAGCGTCCGAGGATGTACCCGCAGCAGACGTCACAGTCACTTGCGTCCGTGCGACGGGCGCCGAGTCGCCTGCCACGCCCATGGAAGTGGCACTGGCAACACACACAGCAAATAGTGCAAAACAGGAGCAGAAGCCGATGAACCGACAGGACGAGCCTTTGACCGCATCGCAAGTGACGCAGATGCAGAATGAACAGCGGAGGGAACGACATTGGCGCCGTATGGTGCATAGCGAACTGAGGGATCGACTTGTAGCTACAATGTACGTAGTTGTAGCGTTCCTATTGTTGACAGAGACTGACGTTGTGTGTTGGTACAGGATGGAGCAGCTGCAGCGGATAACTGGAGACCCCAATGTACGACATTTGAGGATGTGTGCGTCGAGGTACGAGTCATTTGTGTGGAAGAAGAGCGCGAACCAAGTGCAGTACAAGCAGAAATTGGAACATCGTATTGAATCGCTACGCCGACAGCCGTCACATGGCGAGAATGGAGGCATGGAAGTCACAGTTCGACTAGTGGAAGGGCACCGACTCAATTTGATCCGATCTCCAAATCCGTTGTTCCAGATGCCATCAGCAGCTACATCAGTGGCGTCTACGTCGGTGGTGCCGTGTCCTTATAACCGACACCCAACTCAGCAGAACCAAATGGACATGAGTTGTCCGTTAACAGCGTCATCACGTCGCAGTAGTCGATCAAGTAGTCGCCGATCTAATAGCTCCAGTGCTGGTAAACGATCAGGGAAGCGGAAGATACGACCCTCGTCGTCGTCATCCACAGATGCGTCGTCGGCTCGGCGCGACGAGATGTACTTTGCTAAACTGCGAGTGATGAAAAGTCAGTACCGTGATGAAGTCGCGTTGGTGTTCCGTGAGCTGTGTCGCGTGAACACAGTGATTCAGCACTCGGCCAGCTTGCGACGCCATGAGTCCAACAACCTGGGTGACTTCCTGGCCAACCTCAAGAAGATAATTTATTTGCTGGAGCAGCAGCCTGGCGAGGCCTGCGGTATGATCCCATCCCGGAAGCGCACTGTTGAGTACCTGGATGTGGTGGAATCCCACATCCAGCGGAAGGTGTTGCCGATTCTACACCGCCTGCGGCACACGTACTCGACGATTCTGCGCCCAATCGTGCTCAACTACATGAAGAATAGTTTTCGCTATAATCGACGGTTCTAGTACGGCGACAGACAACAAGGATGCCACGTTGAACTCTAGCAAGTAGTCAAGCCAACTCTCACGACAAATCAAATGCAGCACTAAGTATACTGGGATGTGCAGAATAAAAGGGATCGGATCCTGTTTTAATAATGTTGTATCAACATCAAGTGTTTGACCATTGTACTTTAGCTGTACTATGATGATGTCAACCCCACAACATTAAAATGTGTAGATCGGTACCATCAATGGTAGTGGTCATGTGAAATACTCGAGCATCAATTGTCCACTTTACCCTTGAGTCTATGGCCAATGTCGCTATGCTAGAGTACTACCTCTAAGACTTTATCTGGTATATCACTATTTGCAGTTCCATGCCACTATTCCCACTTCCATCACTATCAATCTCACAGTTGCGTGGCACATTCCAAGACGTCCAAGACCATGTCGACTGAGGCGGAGCTACGCGCGCTGGACAAGCAGATCGCGGATCTGATGGAGCAGAAGGCCGCAGTGCAGGCGCGTCTGGAGCGAGAGGCGGGCGGTGCGCGCGCGAAAGAGATGAGCGCTGAGGTGGTGGACAGTAATCCTTACAGCCGCCTCATGGCGCTTAAGCGCATGGGAATCGTCAACAATTACGAGAAGATCCGAGACTTTTCCGTATTGATCGTGGGACTGGGCGGCATTGGCTCCGTGGCGGCCGAGATGCTCACACGATGTGGCGTAGGCAAACTCATTATGTACGACTACGACACGGTGGAGATCGCCAATATGAACCGCCTCTTCTTCCGACCGGAACAGGCCGGCATGACCAAGACGGCTGCTGCTAAACAGACTCTACACAGTATGTCATTATGCTGTATTACATCGTGGTAGATCTTTTATCCGGTATATTGACAGGTTAAGGTGTTTTGTGTAGGTATTAATCCGGACGTGATCTTTGAGGAGTACACAATGGATATCACGACGACGACGAACTTTGAGCAGCTACTGGACCGGATTCAACATGGAGGTGTGGATGGCAAGAGCAAGATCGACTTGGTGTTAAGCTGCGTGGACAACTATGCGGCGCGAACGGCACTGAACCAAGCGTGCAATGAGCTGAATCAGGAGTGGATGGAGTCGGGTGTTTCGGAGGATGCAGTGTCCGGTCATATCCAGTTCTTGCTGCCAGGACGCACAGCATGCTTTGAGTGTCTTCCGCCCCTTATTGTTGCGAGCGGAATTGATGAGTCCACACTCAAGCGTGAAGGCGTGTGTGCGGCCTCACTGCCGACGACCATGGGACTGGTGGCTGCTATGCTGGTGCAGAATGTACTCAAGTATCTTTTGGGTTTCGGTCAAGTGTCGTACTACTTAGGCTACAGCGCCATGAAGGACTTTTTCCCGTCTGACGTCATGCGCCCGAACCCCGAGTGCTCGAACGCGCAGTGCCGCAAGCAACAGACTGTCTCTGAGCACACCAACTGGACCCCAATGGTCTGGAAGGCGCTTGGCCACGATGGGCAAGAAAATGTGGAGGTGCAGCACGATGACAACGAATGGGGAATCGAGCTAGGTGGGGATGATGCTGCCTCAGACATCACGTTTCCTGCCGTAACTGAAACAGCGACGCTGGCATCGGGTCTGTCATTTGCGTACGATCAACCGACGACAGCACCGGTGCCTGTAGATGAGGATCAGTCGGCTTCAGCAGCGGACGTGGATGTTAGCCTGGAAGAGCTTATGGGGCAGCTGAAGTCGCTTTAAACAAATTAAGCAGCCGATCCCAAAATCGTGTGTCTGCTTCTAGAATGTCCTCGAGGTGCATTGTGGGGGTAGTGAGTTAGATTGAGAATGAAGAAAGTTGCGCGCTGTGGAGTTCTTTGGGAAGATAACTTTATACTGCGTTATTGAGAGTCCAATACATCCCGGAAGGCGTGAAGCAGTTCGATGCTCGATGTCTCGATAGTTTCGTTCCAGAACCCCTCTTGCAACCTCCGGTTGAGAATTTGTGCTACTTTAACTACATTTGCTAGCGTTTTCGTTGACTCCGGAGACGCCTCCACCATGACTCGCATAGCGTCCAATGCTGAAGAGCCCACGACAATTTCTGTACATGACTCCAGCTCTCGCAAGAAGTCTGCAAATGTAAGTCCAAGTTCAGCGATCTCCTGTGCTTTTACCTGGGTATTCGTACTCTGACGCTGGCTTCCACTTAATACGTAAAGTTTGCGGATGTTTGGAGGTAAGAAACTGTAGTTGATGCTAAGTGATTCTTCCTTGTGGACACATTCTGACTTGTTTTCATCGACAAGCATTTCATTTGAGGACATCGAAAATGCTGAGGACTGCATCGAGGATAAACAAAAGTAAGATTTCAAACCAGTTAGGGAGTAGAATGTTTGCTTACATGTTTTGAGAGTATACCGGACGATGAACCATGGAGAGATTTCAGTGATTTTCGAGTGAGATGACCACGTCCGAGAGCTTGAATGCACGTAGCAGCTTCGATCTCTTCGAGGTTTTGATCACGTGTGAGATAGAATTGCTTCCAGATATTTTGAATGGTGATAGCAGCTATTTGCTGAACACTCAGGAGTTCCTCTTCGACTGCAGCCTGGTGAACTGCCGCCCTCCGAGTTTCATATTCTCGGAAAACTTGCTGAATTGTGCGAGCTGCGATACTTCGAACTCCTTCATCAATTGCTCGTTGAATGTTTTGTCGATGAAGTCGAAAGGATCTTTGAATTGTGTTTGCCGCATTATACACTCCTGCCTTTGTGCATTCAGTGAGTAGACGACTCTGCCGACCACGCACAAGGGCTTGAATCTTGATTGCACTGAGCACTTCCAAGAATTCTTGCTCTAATGCCAGCTACGAAGAAATAAGGTTAGAATACTGAAGTAGGAGCCGAGAAAACAAGGCGATACACTTACTGCTTGATCCAGAGTGACATCAAAGTGTTTCCGTTCAATGTAAGCCCGACATAAGTCGCTAGCGCTCTCGAGTGCAATACGCTGACGGACAGCAAAACCTCTAATCGATGCTTGGATGCGAATAGCTGCCGCATTTTGGCGTTGGGTAATTTCTTCGGTGGTAGTTCCGGTCGTGCGTGGAGTTCCAGCTGCTGAGCATTGCTGGGGTGTTTTCGGTTGGTCTGTAGTACTAAGATGACTCGTTCGCGGTGTTGGTGCCGCAGAACATGTCGGAGTAGTGGTTCGGCTGTCTTTACTGCTGCGATTTGTACGAGGAGTAGATTGTGGTGAATGCGGTGGTGGCACATTCCAGTCGTCATCATAAACATCACTGCGCGCAGTCGGACGAGCAGCTCTATCTGGATCATTTAGAGCTATGGAAGCCACAGTGAAGCTTCGACGAGGTTTTTCCGGTTCTTGTAGGTGACTAAGGTTGAGGTGAGGAACGGTAGCTGCGGAGTTCAGATGGGGTGGTTCCGGGTGTTGGTGTAGCTGTGTTCGAGTTGACCCTACCGATCTGACAGAAGCTCCAAGTGCAACGTCAGCGAGGGAAAAGGGTCGGTGCAGAGGAACGGGAGATGGCTTTGCATCTTCATCATTGTCCTTGCTTTTAGCCAGAATGGTGTGTTTTCGACTAAGAGCTCGGCGACATAGTCGCTGGATGAGGCAAACCGCCATGTCTTCTACCTCTTCTTTCTGAAATTCCAGTTCCAAGCGCTCTTCTTCTAGTCTCCTTTCTTCCTTCTGTGCATCCAGATACTGTCGTATTTGCCGCTGAATCAAGATTGCCGAGGCATTTTCAAGCTTAGCCTAGACAGATAAACAATGAGTGAGTTATGTTGCTGAATCAAGGAGATGTGATGACATACTTGTTTCAATTGCTTCACCTCGGTACGACAACGCTGACCACGGAAGAAGGCCTGAAGGCGACAACCTGCAGCCGCGCGGAATAATTGTAGCTCGGCATCACATGCAACAACCTCAGATTCGAAGACATGTACGTCTTCTTGAAGCTCGACTCCATCTTCATCGTGGTTTTGTTTGATTGTCGCTGGTATCGCTGACTGAACCTCGTTAAATTTGCCGGCATGTTGCGTCTCGTCGTTCTCGCGTCTAGCTTGTTCAACTTGATCGCGGAGTTTGGATGTAGCACTTCGCGGAGTTGACACTCTTGATCCACATTCACTATTTGCTCGGTCATTGCCTTCCTTTCGATACATTGGGCTTCCGGAGTAGCCGGCAGCAACGTCGATTGGTTTTATCGTAGGCGGACGAATACCTACTCCATTCAGATCATCTTTGATGCTTTCAGCAAGCTTTTTCAGTCGACGAAGATATTCCATGTGGCATACGCGCTGAGCTGGTAGATCAGGGTCGGTGTCATCATCTCCGTTATAATCTGTAAGCGACACACTCGGAGAGCTCTCTTCAGGTTCCTGTTTTGATGAGATCACAATATCACTGTCATCAAATGTTTCACTTGGATCCAAAGATGTTTGTGAGCGACTTTCATCCAACGACCTGCGATGCCTAGACCCAACTCCAGCACCCGGGCGTGGCTTTCTTGTAGTAGCGGAACCTTTAGTATCACCAGCGTGACGTTCCCATTGATTATTGCTGCGGTCTGAATAATTGCTGAAACCATCCTCACTACTGCCATCATCATTTATGACACCATAGTCTTCGTCATTCCCGATGAAATCTTCATCGTGAGCACCAAAGAATAGTTGTCCCTGTAGTTTTTGCTGCCGCTGAGTATCAACTGGTACTTGATTTCGTCGTACCGCAGCTCTTGTGCTTCCTGCGCTTTGCGGTCGACGACTTTTTCGTTCAGTTTTAGCGGGATCCAAGTGACCATCGTCAAGAGCATGTTGCTTCTCTAATTTCTTCCAGTGCAACTCAAACGTGTCTTCGGCTGAATCACGAGATCCGCGAGATAAATTGCGATAGTTTACACGTGTTGACGGTTTTGCAGACATTGGTCTTTTCCGAGTCGTTGCTGAAGTTGGACGCTGATGTTTTTCACCTCGAGTAGCTGCAGTACTACGCGGAGATCCATAATGTTGTCCTGCTCTCGAAGGCTTGGTAGCTTTGTAACATTGAGAAGCAACCGTGGAGCTGTAAGATACATCCCCTCTATCTGCTTCGCTCGAACTTCTGGATGCGTGTGCAGATTTTGGACGAGTAAGCGGACGACGCCCGGTGTTGTTGGCTGTAAATGCAGATGCAGGGATACCATTCTGTCGGATATTCGCCGTTTGCTGTTTCTTTTTCGCTTCATAAAAAATCTTCTTGAAAGATTCGCAGAGCGCCTTGTTAGTCTCTCGGTACTTCCACACGAGTTGCAGTGCTTTCTTATACCATTGCAAGCTCGCTTCACCTCGCCCATTAAACTCGAGCTCAACGGCCAAGTTGTGGTAGGCCACTGCCAGCGAGATAATTTTTTCTTCACGAGTCTTGGGGTCCAATGCATCTTGGTCTCTATTGTCGCTATTATCTTCGTCACGCTCCCCTCCATCTTCAAGCCTAACTAATTCTTCTTGTGTATGGAAAATCGCAGCCTGAGCGTGCTCCAATGCCAGGTCATGTCGACCAAGTTGAGACTGAATCGCACACAAGTTGAGGTGGGTAATAGACAAATTTTTCACATGTGCGGAACCTGACCCAATCTGTGCAGCTTCCTTTAGATACTTCAACGCCGACTTGAGTTTTCCTAGTTTGCGATAACAGCAACCAATGTTGTTGAAAGTAAGAATTTGCAATGCCTGACATCGTTTGAAATTTCCCGGTGCCGTAATAGCCTCAGCTTTGCGTAACATCGCTAAACATTGATCAAATTGTCCCTGAGCGAGATACTGCATGGCCATCGAGTTATAGCTCAGCATCACTTCGTTCAGTGCATTGTGCACAATAGAATTGTCCACCCCGAACATGCGTCGCTTTAGCCACAAGCTCTGTTCTAAGCACCCTAGAGCCTCCAAATCCATATTTTTCTGCTTTAAACATGCCAGCGTCGAATTCAACATCTCGAGGAGGCTTTGGTCACTGTCGTGGTTTGATGTTTGCTTGTGTTTAAGGTGTGCACGTACTTTACTCGGTGAATAGTTCGATCCAGGGTACGCCGGATTTCCTGGTAATTCGTGCGTCATGCGCGAAGTGGTTGATGTCTGAAATGGGTTCCGTTTTGGTGAACGCGCATGTTGTGCTGGTTCATGGCGGTTCTCGTGACGATAGTAGTGACGCATCCGTAAAATCTGGATAACTATCTCTTTTGCTTGTTCAGGTCGGGGAATAGCGCGAAAATGCGGTGGGCACAGAAATAGCGGTCTGGAATCCTTTCCAAGCGCTTAGATCATCCTCAGGCATACAATGTACAACCAACCTGAGTTTGCTGGCAACGTTGGCCAGTACAAGCTATTTTCCTACAATGTTTCATCCACGGTTTCAACGAGTCCCCGAATTCGGCCAACGAAACTACCGGCTGGTCTCAGTTTGAGTTCCAGCAGCATCTACATGTAACATAGGTAAGTCACTCCAAATGTACAAACACGTGAGTATGTCAAAACCACATCCATTCTCTACACAAAAGCTCACGTCTCCATCCTTGGTCTGCTCGCATTTATTCGTCTTCAACTATGCATCTTGGGGTCGGTATTTCTTCAGCTGTAGCTCGAGCGACTTGATGTGCTTTTTCATTTGAGCAATCTCTTGAGCCTGACTCGCCACCACCTTAAGTAGGTCATGTTTCTCTCCTTCCAGTCGCGCAGTCATCTGCTTGTACATATCCGACAATTTGAGCGAATCATCCAACGTTGATAACATCGACATTCGGCTCGGGGCAATGCTGGGTGCATTGGACACAGCATCATCATCACGTTTGACAGTCTGGAACTTCATGTGCCGTACGTCAAGACCAGACTTGAGTGGGGATTTGGCAGGCGTTGACAGTTTCATGGACCCGAACGCAGGAGTAAGATGGTCTTCAGGCCTCATCACTGGAGACGCTGGGACTGCTACTTGAGGCTTCATCGGTGGCGACGAGGCGTTAATCATTGGCGACGGTGGAGCAACTGGAGGCTTCATCGGGGAAGATGGCACATTAACCGGAGATTTCGCCGAAGAAAGAGGAACACTACCTTGAGGCTCAGGTGCGAGTGGAACAGTGCTCTGCGGTTTAGGTGGCATGGGTGAAGCATTAGTCTGGGGCATCGGCGTAGAATGGTTCATCTGAAACGGCGATGGTGCATCTCCACCAAATAAACTACTGGCACTCGGTGTTTCGCTAGCAAATAATTCATGTGTTTGAGCTGGTGGCTGTGAATTCTGTGCAGTTGGAGCATGTGACCAGTCTCCGTTATTCGGTGCAGGTGATGCAAACAAACTGTCAGCACTCGCCAAGCCACCGTTCGATGGCGTAGAAGTAAATGGGTCTGCTGGCTGTTGTTGAGGTGGTTTGTGTTGTATCTGTCCCTGTTGAGAAGCAGTATCTTTAGGAGATTGAGCTGTGAAGGGATCAGCAGTCACTGCCCCATTTCCAAACACATTCCTGTTCTCCGAGTGCGATGCAGCAAATGGGTCACTCTGCACTTGTCCAAACCTCCCATCTCCATTCTGCATAGGCGACGACGCAAAGGGGTCCTTCGATGGCACGGAATTGTTCCCAAACAGATTCCCAGTCGTAGCAAATGGGTCCTTTGGTGGTTGTCCCAACATGGCTACATTCCCATTCGGAGGTGTCGACTGCCGTCTGTATGGATTCCCGCCACTGCCTCCAGACGGAGGAGCTCCAAACAATTCTTTAGCTGGTGGAGGTCCAGTAGCAAATAGTTCCGAGGCTGAACCTGTACTCTCCGGAGTCTTCTGCGGGTAAAACTGCCCTGGAGCCTTGTACATCGGTCGCTGACTGTCCGAGTTCAGATCCACAGTCTCGTAGACGTCTCCAGACTGCGATGTGAGTGGAATTTCCTCCAATCCCGTGTTCTGCTGCCACTGAGGCGTCTGAGGAGGTGGCTGGTAGTAGAATGGACCGCCGGGAGCTGCGCGCTGGTATGAGCCCCTATTACCACCGTGATAGGAACCCCCTGACGACTGTGGTGGTGCTGGGATCGGCGGACGAGACGCCGACGCGCTCTGGCCTCCATTCGAGTCCACGAAGTGCTGCAGCAGCCGGTTCATCGCTGTCTATTCCTTTGGCCGAATGAGGTAGAAATGGGTATGTTTTCGTAAAGTGGATACATCAAATTAGAGTAGAATAGACCTATTTCGACAGATGGATACATTTGCAAAATGGGTACCCGAAGTCGGACGTTAAAGTACTTGCCTGGGCATGAGCTACGCTTCGGTATTGCGGCTGTATCTCGAGATGAAGCGACTGGAGACGTAGTCGAAGCTGTGTGTTTGTTCTGTAAGCACTTTGGACGCGAGCAACGTGCTGATAAGAAGCGCAAGAGCGCGAGTACTGTAAAATACTTTCGCGACTCGTTTCGACCAGACCAGTACACGCAGCACCATCAACTCCAACATCCAACACAATGGAAGAGGTATAAAGCCTCTAGTGACGACGATAAACGTCAATTCTTTCCTTTAAAAAATTCAGACAGTACTATTACTACGAGCAGTAGTAATAGTACTAAGGAAGCAGTGTTACTACCCAAGGCAGAAGAGCGAGGACGTTGTTTCGATCTCAAGGCAGCGATCGTGGAGGTTGTTGCAGTCTTAGCAGTGGGTTTTGGTCCTGTGGAATCAACGGTGACGACGAGGGATCGACTGATGTATCAATATATGACTCATCATAGCTATCAAGAGATGAAAATCAACTGTCCACAATGGTGTCCACCTCCAAACACATTCGAGAGTCTTTGCTTGGTACAGAAGCAGCCTCCAATTTATCGAGTCGTGTTGTTTTCAAAGACACAAATTGATTTTTTGATGGAGATGGCAGCGGAAGGATTGTCAGGAGCTCAAATTTCGAGGGCAGTGAATACTTTCAGACATCATGCGTCGATGTTGCTAAGAGACTTGGTGGAGAATAGCGAGAAAAATGGACCAACGTCGAAGAAAAATGTTGCCATGGCGATAGAGAGGGCGGAAGAGCGAGCAAACGAGCTTTTGCGAGTTGACGATGTGAGTCCAGAGTATAATGATGCTCAAACGGCCGAGTTTGTCAGGTTGGGCGTCGCGGTGAGTCTCAGTATTATTGCAAGATTGCTGGAAGACTCATGGGCCTTTTCGTTGGAGCTGTGCACTGTCGCACAACACTCGGTGTACTCGTATCTGGATATACGCGTGAGGTTTTACAACTGCATTGGTGGTTTACGTAGTGCGCATTTGTTGGCGATCCCGAAATATGTCAGGAAGTGCGATATCATGATGTTTCAGACCTTGGATCGAGTACTCGCTGCATTGCTCCCGGGATGGAGAAAAAAGTTGCTGGGAATTATAACTGATGGAGACATTCCTATCCCAGAGCGACTTGTTGATGTCGTTAAGCACTTTCAGGACGCAACAAGTGGGTCCGCGCTATATCGCACCTCCAGTTGTATCAACCAGCTTCGACGCATCCTGAATATTTTTTACGCTTCAATTGACAATGGATGTTTCCTCAAGACAATGAAAAAACTGAGTGAATACATTCGTAAGGAAGTTGCCATATTGTCTGAAATGAAGAGATTCCCAAGTTATTGCGAACAACTGGACTTGAACGTTCATGGTCCTACCAGCACGCCAACGGCATTTGGACGAGAAGTTGACATGCTCGTGATTCACTATGCGCTAATTGAAGGACATTTCAAAGAAATAGCACTTTCAGCAGAAGTACCTTTCGTAATATCTGGATCATGGTGGTTAGTGCTACAAGTTTTGCAATGGGTAACTGCTCGCGCGAATGCCGTGTTCGAGGTGTTGGAGAAGCAGTACGTGACAATTTTCCAGCAAGCAACAGTGATGGCCAGTTTGGCCGAGGAATGTACTACGGGTTTCCACGCTCAAACTCATGAGGGCGAATGTTCAGTACCTCAAACAGATTCGAGTGATTATTTCTCACTAGACAAACATGTTACCCTGTCCAAGGCTAACATGATTGATTTTGTTGTGCGTTCCAGCGAACTAGCTCCTGATCTGATGATGCACGGAGACAGTACTGCAGTAATAGCAGCTAGCGAGCATTTCGCTCCTGGCGCTGTAAATATGATCGCATCGCTGGTTGAGCTTAGCGTCAGCCTAAAACAGCAGCATGCTGCTTGCAGTACCAACGCTGGAGCTCGCGTCAGTGAAACTACTGTCATGACAGATTTGCTGCCACCAGTGATGCCTCACGAGCTAGCACACTTAAGCTCAGAAGAGTTTGACGAGTTGCTCGAAGCGCATGATGCAACATCTCGAGGAACTCTCAGTGATACCGAAGTTAAGACTATCTACAAAGAGCATGATTTACTGCGTCGTACTATTGCAGAGGACGATGACCTTCGATCTTCTTTGGAAAGGTGTACACAAGGAACTCCGTTCGACGTGGCGTGGAGTCTCATGGATACTCGTTTCAAGCATCTCGAAGCTTTTGCTGGTGGACTAGCAACAGTCTGTCCATCGAATGCCGTCGCGCTGAGCGATAGAAACACCAGAGACCTGGTCCTTTGTGCGAAAGATATGGAGGAAGCACGTTTGTTGCTCGCAGACTTTGAATTAGAGAGCACTTTGCATGCACAACAATTCCAGTCGCTGACGAAGTTACAGGAAGAGATTTACAACCGAGAAGTTGGTGAAAAGCAAAATCGAAAGTGGAGTGGACATACCAACTAGAGTTTAGTTTGTGATACGGATCATATCATTCGATGCCACTTCAACTTGATGCGTGTCAAAGATCGCGGATCTTTTGCAAGGTCGCCGTTCAGTTTTCGATCCGAGCTCTCAAGCTCATATCAACAAACGTGATGCAGTTCTTCGCTACAGGCAAAGACAGTCTGGTCGCAGCAGCACTGGAGGTGTCAATGCGATCGGTCAGATTGTGCGGTGCCAATGCTTCTACGTTCGATGTGGAGGAACATCAAGTACGCTACTTCATGATCGATGGTCGCTATGACATGCATCTAACGTTGAATCTCTTTATGATAGCGCTGGTGTGTTGAGGCCGTGAAGGATGGTGTGGTGCTGAAAGTGAGCGCGCCTGAAACTCGTGGCACTTATCTCCAGAAACACACGACGTTCCTCGTGATTCAAGAGCCGCACCAAGAGGGCGTACGACGCAGGTTCCGAGATTTCGAATGGCTTCGTGTTGTACTGCATGCACGATACGTTGGACTCGTAGTACCGCCACTTCCGGAGAAGACAACAACGGCGGCGGTGATGAAAACCAATGCGTTCTTGCAAAGTCGCATGCGAGGATTGCAACGTTTTCTCAATGACATCATGCGATGTCCGTATCTGCGCTCGGATGCAGCAGTTGAGGGCTTTATTGGGGAACCAGATGACGAAGCAACTTGGGAGGCGATGAAGAAGAGGACAGCAGTGATGGATAATGCCGGAGAAGGACACATGCGCTGGCTCCAGCGCATTATGTGCGAGCATATTACCAGCTCGCCGGAAAAGTATGGATATGTGTACATTGATTCAGATCGTGGGTATTTGACTAACCTGCTGTTCACACTGCAGTGAGATTTCCGTCTTCAAGAGGCATGTTGAGCAGCGAGAGCGATTGCTAAGCGAACTTGCTGCTTGTGCTAAACGACTTGCGGACAAGAGTGCTGCCATGGCGAAGGACGCGAGCACGTTGCATGCAATCTTCTCAGGATGGCAGTTGGCTGAGACTGGTACAGGGACGTTTGAGGCGCGCAATGATGGCCCGCTCGTAACTCTGCTCGACAAGTCCAGTAAGTTTTGCGTGTTATATTGCCGATGCTGATGGAGCTAAATGTCGATTTGTGTGCTAGCGGCGATAATCTGTGGTTGGAGTCAGGTGCAGAATTTCCAGCCTGCGATATACGAGTTGCTGTTGTTTGAAAACATCAAGTACATGCTTCACCAAACAACTGCCATGAAGCAGATGCTTATTGAGCGTGAGCGCGCAGTAGCTGGTGAGTCTTCGCCAGAGTGCAGACCCTCTCCATCCCCATCGGAATCTCCGGTATCTCCACCGACCTCCGGCTTCTCTGTGGCATCCTTCACATCAGCAGCGTCCTCCGCAGCAGCAAGATTCATGAGCGCAGTGGAACCTCCATCACTAAGCATCGAGGAACAGCAACGTCGTGCTCACCACACCAACGAGCTCATTACTCGTGCCTTAATTGCCGAAGAGATGCAGCGCTTCCGGACCGACACAACGAAGGAGCTGGAGAACATCATGAATCACTTCTCCTGTGCTGAGGCGCAATTATCAAAACGGTCAGGCTCTGTGTGGCGTGAGTACCTCAAAACGTCTCCAGTTGACACTCAGACACTGACTCAAAGCACGAAGGAGTTACTTGATTCAGCTACGACCAACTGCGGTCCACCATCGCTGTCTGCTGCAGATGCATTTTAGCCATTCTTACTTGCGCTTTGTCTATTGGCACGTAGCATATCAATCCAACGCTTGGTCAACGTTCATTACTACTACTTACCCTGTTGCTATGACAATTTTTTCAACTTTCAAATTACAGTTTGCCTCACGGATCTCGTGCATCATCGTAGATTTTAACGATGGAGGTGAGCTCACATTTCATCTGCGTAATTGGACACTCGCCGTGCTGCTCAATATGGCGATATATGCACGGGTAGCAAAATACGTAACCCGAAGGAGCCATAGCCGGGTTTACACGTTTCTTCTTGCACAACGGGCAAAGCGCGGAGTTCATGGTCGCCAATGTCAACGCTTGGCCTGAAAACTGGGGTGGGAGTGGCGGAGGTGGGATCGGCGCATCGGTACCAGTGAATCGTAATTTGGCTGCCGTACCCTCTTCGGAGTACATCCACTCGACGAATTTGTAGCCAGCGATACCCAGCAGTAACAGCACGTACGAGTGATCAAGTGTTGCCCACGTTGTACGGAGCGCAAGTCGCCGAACTCTATCAAATAGGCCCTGCCCGCTCAACTTCTCCATCAGCTTCTCACGGTACGTAGTTTCATTCTGTTTGAAGACCGATTCGTCGTCCGCTGTAATACGCACCAGCACCGTCTTCATACACCTCAAAAATGGCGAGAAATACGGTGTGTCTCCAAAGAGATACAACCATTGATACAAAAAGAAGGAGCCTTCGTACGCAAAGTGCGCGAACGGGTACGTCTTCACAAAGCTCTTCTGAAGGATCTGCAAGTACTGGAAGCTTCGAAGTCGATGCAAAAAGTCTCCCATCCTCTCTCCATCACTCGTACTTCTCCCCGTCGTTCGGGATAGTTGCTCCGCTGTCTTTTTGTGATACGCATCCAGCTTTGCCTTCAAGTACGGCAGCACCACCTGACAAAATAACAATTACAGGATACTCTCAGTTCCATTAACTACTTCCACTACCTATTAGTGCTTACAGCGAAGAGCAGTGCGAGTTTCCTGATCTTTGGCGTCATTGGAGACGTCGTCTCTGCGTTCCCATTGGCTGCAGCGTGCAGCATGACGCGCTTCATGCCGTAAAACTTCTCCGTGGCTAAACTGTCGTATTTAGACAGGAAATAACTCTCCACACCGTATCGTAGCAGCGCATAGCTCTCGTCCAGATGCCGCACAGGGAATGCGAGCGCCAAGTTCGGGTACGACTCGCACAGCGCGTGCGTTAGATACTCCACCGCCGGCTTAAAGCCTGCTGCCATACGCTCTTGCATCAGCAGCTCGAACAGCGATGGAGCCGTGGCAGTAGCATCCACATCCTGAGCGAAGCCTTGGGTCTGCTCCAGGAAGAGCATGACGTAGACAAAGTGACTTTGTGCTTGAAGGTTGTGTTGTCCATTTATATGTGGTCAACACTGAATATTGTGTACCACCTAACTTGAAGATGGGATTTCGCGCGTCCAATCAGATTGATTGATGACGTCGAGAGCCCGACGTCAGGACCTCACTTCTCAATTTGCCATGGCCATGATGCGTCGCGTCGTTCCGTCCTCCCGTCGTCTCTTCAGCACGAGTGTAGCTGACACGGACGTGGTGATTGCCAGCTACGCACGCACGCCCATCGCGTGCTTCAACGGCTCGTTTGCACCTCTCCAAGCGCCGGAATTAGGCGCTATCGCCAATACCGAAGCCGTCAAGCGCGCGGGTCTTGAGCCTGCGCAGATCCAGGAGGCGTTCTTGGGCAATGTGGTGAGCGCTGGCATTGGGCAAGCGCCGGCGCGTCAATCCGTGCTCAAGGCGGGCTTCCCGAACTTCATCCCGTGCACGACTGTCAACAAGGTGTGCGCGTCTGGCATGAAGTCGCTCGCGATGGGGGCGCAGAGCCTCATGAGCGGCAGTCAGCAGATCGTACTGGCTGGAGGCTTTGAGAGCATGACTAACGTGCCGCACTATCTGCCCAAGGCTCGTGCTGGCTACCGGTTGGGCAACGGCACGCTCGTGGACGGTGTGATCCACGACGGACTCTGGGATCCCTACAACAACCAACACATGGGCATGTGTGGAGAGAAGTGTGCTGAGGACTTTGGCTTCTCTCGTGAGGACCAAGATGCTTTTGCCATTGAGAGTTATCGTCGTGCAGTAGATGCGAGTGAGAGGGGATTCTTCAAAACAGAGATCACTCCTGTGACCATCAATGGAAGACGTGGAAGCAAGACATTTGACACTGACGAAGAGATGTTCAACACCAAGCCGGAGAAGATCTCAACTCTGCGCACGGCGTTCAAGAAGGACGGTACTATTACAGCTGCGAACGCGTCGACGTTGAACGATGGTGCTGCTGCTATGGTACTCATGACCGGAGCCAAGGCTCGTGAGTTGGGCGTGACGCCTCTGGCGCGTATTCGTGGATTTGCTGACGCGGCGCAGGACCCAGTGGAGTTCACTATTGCACCATCCAAAGCGGTGCCGCTGGCGTTGCACCATGCAGGGCTGAAAATGAGCGACGTGGAGTACCACGAGATTAATGAGGCCTTCTCGGTCGTGGCACTAGCTAACATGCGTCTCATGAACCTTCAACACGACCGTGTCAACGTGAATGGTGGTGCCGTGGCTATTGGTCACCCGATTGGCATGTCAGGCGCACGCATCGTGGGCACGCTCATCCATATCCTTAAGGAGAAGGATGCTACTATCGGTTGTGCGTCCATCTGCAACGGTGGTGGTGGCGCTGGTGCCATGATCATCGAACGTTTGAACTAGATCAAAGGTCAAGCGGTAAGTGTCACAACAAGCAAACAAAACGAGTGGTAATGAATGCCATTTAACACCTGTACAGAGCACCGTGCATCAACTTCAACTTGTAGATGTACGCTTTGAAACACAAAATTGTTGCCGTCACCGCAGCGTGGCGAAGATTTCCTGCAAATTCTTACGCAATAGGAACCGCTGGTCCTCCGTCAATTCATGTGCGTCGCACATAGTTTCCACAAACGATTCGATCTGCGTAAGCGGCACCTCGAACTCGAGCATGCTTAGCGTGAACGAACCCAGCTGACCGAAAACAATGTTGTGCACACGGCAAACAGCCTCTTCACGCGACGGTAGGCCTATCACATCGTACGAAACAGGCACGCTCCGTTATTTGCCTTGATGTTTCACCACAGACAGGGTAGAGACCTACCATCATGCTTGGGTACTCCACTTGGGAGCTCTTCCCATGGGCATGGCTGCGGTGTCCGTTGGAGTTCCTCGCCGATTGCCAACAGAAGTGCTTTCTCCCAAAACTATAGACGATGACACAAGCAACAACAAACGTAAGTGACTGTGCAGGAAATATGAACGGCAAGAAAGGCCTGACACTCACTGAAGGCGTCTTCCAAATGGGATGTTTCTTGACTTCTTCTTGCAAATACGTCCGTGTGGCACCGCGACCGATGCCCCCGCCATGAAGCAATGGGTGTGCTTCATCCACATACTGCAGCAGTTCCTCACTCGTGCGTTCGGTGTAATCTCTGCAATCTGCGCATAGTGATGACCTCCGTCGCACTAAATCATCGGCCTCATCATTTCTTGTGTGAATACATCCATTGCGTGGTGGATCTGTCGAGTCTTGTTGGGCGGCATTCAATCCTGACCGAGTCCCTTGAGTCTTGGGATAGTAGAAAGTCTCTGCCAATATCATCGCGGTTTTCGCTGCTTTGATATCGTCCTCTCGAACGCACTCATCCAGGAACGCATTGAAGCAAGCTACGAGGGCTTCAAAACTTGCTTGGTCCTTTACTTTGGTCTCCAGACTCCGCTGCCGGTTCAAGCATTTTACGAACAAAGCACGCCCCTCTACTGTCTTGCACGTCTCGCGCACAAGAGTCCCGGCTGATGACTTTACTCGACTCGTAGTCGGTGATGGAACAAAGTCACCGTTGTTAACACTAGATAGTGGTCGGGGAAGATCTTCTGTTGTGTCATTTTCTCCAGCATCATTGAAGGAAGTTCCGTGCTCATCACCCGCAAAATACTGGTGAAGCGCAGCACTCATCGGAGTCTGCGTGAGGATACTATGTGGACTGTCTAGCGGTGCCACGGATGCCATCACAGCACTGTTGATAGCAAGCCCCCTCCTAGGAGAGGACGACGTCGTTGTCGAAGCCGATGACGACGTCGGCGACGTAAATGAGCCATCCTCTACGCTGCTTCGGCGCTCTAGCAGACCAAGTGGATGGCGTCTCGTAGTCGCGGCTTGTTCCACCTGCATCTTGCTCCACTGCCAATCCAGCAATGCCAAAGCTTTACCCTGGAAATGCATATTGTCTGGGTCACGTTGATTATGAATCAGCATCTGGATATCTTCTGCTCGACTCAAACTCTTGACGTGCGTCTCAAGGGAGGCTAGCATATTCTGCGAGACCTGTAGTCGCTCTTTCTCCACATGAAGAAACCGATGCAAGCTCGCATTCAGCTGATCTAGCCTCTCTTCTTCCGCCTTCTGATACGCCACACTCACAGCCATGGTCATCTCATCTCTCGAAATGATCCGATTATACAGCGTCGTCTTCGCTCGTGCACGTGCCATCACGGCATGTGCCTGTTCCTCTTCACACCTGGAAACTCGCGCAGCCAGTCGCTGCAACTCAAACTCCGGCACTCCAATACCCTGCTCCATATTTAACAGCACATAATAGTAAGCACAACATCCTCTCACATACTTTAACTACTTACATGTAGAGCAAGTCTCTGTCTGTCTTTAGCATCACGTAGCTCCATCGTAACTTTGTGGAGTCTGTTAGCAGCTTCATTATGAGCAGTTGCAGCCTCTTCATACTCGTTATTAGCGTTCAGGATCTCGCCCTGGAGCGTCTGGATATAAGTCTCGGATGCATCTTTCAGCGACTCCAGCGGCTCTGCGACCTGATCGTCCAGCACCTGGGCCATGAGAAGCTGACGGCTGCAACTGGCATCCACGAAGCCTTTGAGCTCCAGCAGTGCGCGTCGAATCCCCGTCCCGTGCTCTTCTAATGCGCCAATTTCGTCCAGAAGAAGCTCTCGGAGCTGTTCGCTTGCACCGCGTTCTGCCTCCGCCTTACGACGGAAGAAAGCCACCAGTCCCTGAAGACTGCGCTTGCCCTTGTCTGCATGCTCATAGATGGCGCTGAATGGCACCTGGCAGAACGTACGACGCCAATGATTCTCCTCGTTCGAAGCCGCCCACTCGGCCATGATGTTCGTGTGAAGCTCTTATAGTGTTGTAGATCAGACTCAGACTCAGATTTGATGTATAATTGAATTTTCGACTGAAGAACGATTTTTGGCGTCAGTTTAACTTGGTATTTGCATTGGATGGATAAATGTAACTGCTTTTGTAATCCGTTCTTGTTGAAGTTGAAGGCACTTGGGTTTTAGAGCAAGTGTATGCTAGTTTCTCGTAACTGCACAAATGGTGGCGCTCCTGTATTCGCGATGTATGTCCTATTATCCGCGACCGTCTATGACGTCGCCACGTTCTTCTGTCTCCTCCGTTCTCGTCTGCAAACTACCTAGGTGCTATCTCCTACTCCACTATATTGCTACCGACTAATAATCCCTCGCTTCCTTCACCCAAGCAGACTCACGCATCCCTGATCCTCGCTTTGCTTGTTCACTTTATCGTCGTTGTCTTCGTGCTGAGAAATGGCCACTGCGATGCACACGCCACGAGCTTGATACACCGTCACATTCCTCCGTCCACTCCGTCCTCTTCTGCACGTACAGTGAGCGGCAGGAGAGCGCGAATATGCTCAAATGTGAGCTACATAATAGGCTTGTGTGTCAGATGTAACGAAGGTCGATCTAACCTTCGTTACATCTGCGTGCCCCGCTGGATTCGTGTCGAACCGCTTTCTATCTGTACTGCCGATGGTACTCTGCTGCAGACGCAGGCAGGCCATAGTCAAGAGATGCTGGCTCCTTCCGCAAGTCGTCTTCAACAGGTGCGACTTCACTGTTCATCATTCCGAAGGACGTCGAGTCTAGTGGGTGTTCAGCGGCTCCGGTCTCATGCTGCTGCTGCTCGTGCGAATGGCCTGTTGGTAGGTAGTCTTGCTGCAAAAATCCGCCCAACGAACTGTAGGGTGCGCCGTGGTCGCCCTCTGAGTGTAATCCAAACGCACCACGACCAACACCATTGCCTCCAAAGCCACCGTCGATAGAAAGACCCATACCCATCATCCCATTGTCAAAGCCATCACTACCAGGGTTGGCTACAGCGTCGTTGTTTCCATATCCATTGTCTGCACTCGAAGGCCACGCGCTCGATCCATGCAGCGGAGTGCCACCACTGCGCTGGTTCGAAAACATTGAGAACAATGGTGCAGGAGCGGGGGGTAACGGCGGTTGCTGTTGCTGCTGTTGTTGACCTCGTGGCACAGGTGGAGAACCCCACGACTGTTGCCAAGGCGCCGCCTGCCATGATAAGTTCGATGCCGCCTCGGTGCTATCATCCACAAGTCCATGGGGAAGGTAACTCGATTCGGTGGGTGACCCCAGAGGGGCACTTGGGGAGAGCTGCGGGCCCACGCTAGGAGATAACTTCCACTGTTCGATTACCGGGTCGTTGTCAAGAGGATGAAGACCGACGTCCAACGGCGACAGGTGTCCGTTCGTGGCTGACACTGTGGCCGCGTCCATCAGGTGGTCTGATGATCCACGCGACGAGGAGCTTGCCGATAGCGGCGGAGAAGTGGCGCTATGGATACCACCACCACGCGACGAACCCCCATCGCCACCAAGCACAAGACTGGAGAGAGCATCTGCAACACCACTGATTGTGGAGGTATCTAGGCTGATTCCGTTGATGCTGTTGGCATCACCGTTGCTGGACAGTGGTCGGGGAGAAGTCACTGAAGACGAAGAAAGCATGGCATTGGAGCTTGACGTCTTCGGCAGTCCCCGACCGCCATATCGGACAGCGGCAGCATAGCCTCCCAGCATGCCATTGGGCATGAGATTAGCCGAAGACGAAGATTGCCGACTTAGCTTCTCAGACCCCATCGCAGCAGCGAGACCACTCGTGGACGACACACTACCAGAGAGCGATACAGGCGGTGTTGTCGTAGTGCTCACGTCATCCAAGCTTCCCACGGAACCAGGTCCGGGGGGACCACTGAAAGAACCTCCACGGGAAGAGACCGATCGCGGAGGAGGCACGTCGGTACGCGGGACAGCACGTTTGACTTCGACGGATTTGCCGTCAATGACATGGTTCTTGTCCTGCAGCACCAGCTCTACGCTGGACTCAGTTTCGAAAATTACAAAGCCAAAGCCACGCGACTTGTTCGTCTCGCGGTTGAACATCACTTCAGCCGACACCACCTTGCCATACTGCATAAAATACTTTTTAAAGTCCGCTACAGAACAAACGCATCAAGAGTTAGCACTACTTCACATTCAAGCATACAGTCTCATGGGAGGCGTACCATCTTTCGTTTCATAATGTAAGCCGCCCACGAAGATTTTTTTCGTGGCGCCGACAGCACTGGTCGCGCTGATGCTGGCTACTGAATTGCTACCATTGCCACGACTTGACGACGAGCCATTCCCGATGTCGCGCATGCTCTCTGCTCGCGGAACAGCCCGCTTAGCTTCAACCTGGCACACAAAAGAAGATCGAGTCAGTAAGTGAACAAATGAACTACCCCAAACACAATGAAAACCACGATGCGTACTCTACGGCTGTCTAGGATGTGGTTGGGCTGTGCCAGCGCTCTATCAACACACGAGGGGTCCGCATACGTAATAAATCCAAAGCCGCGTGACCGTCTAGAAATTGGGTCCTTCATCACTACGGCATCGGTCACTGTGCCGTACGCACCAAAGTACGACCGGAGCTTCTCTGAAGTCATTAATGAATACACAAGAAGCATTAGCCCCATAACTCTCCCTCCCTCCACTATAACACTCACCGTCCGTAGTCTCGTACGAGAGCCCCCCAATGAATATTTTGCTGTATACACAAAACTACAGTTAGTCACCTCCCCCCTCCGGTCCTTCTAATAGAATGTTCTACCCTCTTGCGGGTACACTCACCCTAACTTGGTTGTGTCTGCCATCCTCGAGTCGCCTACTGCGCTAAGTTGGAGCCAAGTTCAGGTGGAGAAGACGCTACGTCGCTCTTTGTCTGTGTTTTCGCTGTCTCACCACGGCTTAAAGCTGAGGCGGAGCGGGTCAGAAGCGCAGGGAATCCTCTCGAATCTCTCTCTCTGGAGCGGATCGGTCGCTCCCGACTGCGACTGCGGGGCGGAAATTGACGGGCGAGGGGTTACCTCTACGATGCGGCCTGAGTGCGAGCGGCCGAGTGTCGAGAAGGAGACGCGTGCTGTGCTGTCTTGCGCTGCAAAGCTTCTCGCTTTTGGATGTCGTTCGGTCGGCGTGTTGGTTTTGTTCAGTGCCGGGTCGGGTTTATGACCGGTTAGTGTGAATATTGGCGTTGGTAGTGGAAAATTGGAGGTAAAGGAGAGATGTGAGTGGATAGCGTTTACGAAACTGTGCTGTGAGTGGATGAAGGCTCGTTTGACTTTCAAGTTTCAAGTTATGGGCAGGTGTCCGATGTCGACAAATGTAGCGATCAACCAAAGGAAGATGAACACTTTCTACTAGCAGAACCTGGTTTACAAGTACATGGTGCAACTACATTGTGCGCTGGTTTCCGCTGTCGTGGAAGTTCGCGAATCTCGATCAGAATGCAACTTCGCTGAGAAAAATGACTTGAAGTGACTATGGCCTCTCCATGCCACGGTCAGAGTGGATAAGTGAGTCTTCGATCCCCTATTCGCGCCACGTACGAGCTTCACATGAGGCTGTCAGTGAGCTTGTGAGTCAGAGGATCCGCACAACGCTGCTTCTGACGCTCGATGGCCGTCTAGGATGGTGACTACGACTGTGCTCTTTGGCCAAGGACCTTGACAAGACCTTTGGAAGGTTCGTCTGTATCTACGACCAAGATCAACAATTTTTCGGTCATCTTCGAACTTTATGGCTCTGTCACATCCTGAATCAAGTATTGATAACTATCTACTGGTCTACTAGCTAGGCGAGACAGACCGTCATATCATCTTGCCAGCTCAACATCTTCCTTCGATATCATTTCATCGCTTTGTTGATCGACAGTCTCCGGTTCAAAAGCTCCAGCTGAACCGGTTAAACTGGACTGGAACTGGACTGGAACCGTTAAACGGTGTTTCGGTGGTGTGGCACAACTGCTCCTCACACTTCACTTCGATCTCCAATGCCTGCGCTGCTCCTGCGTCGTTCCGTGGCGTCTCTAGCGACAGCCTCACGTCCCTTTGTGCGTCCTGCCGCATGCTCCGCCTTCAGCACGGATGCTCCGATCGAAAACAAGCCGCTGACGGACACACTACGCGAGCTGCGCGCCAGCGAACACTTTGATCTTATCGTGATCGGCAGTGGACCCGCAGGTCAGAAATGCGCCATCGACAGCGCTAAGCATGGCAAATCTGTGGCTATTATCGACAAGCGCGACATGCTGGGTGGTGTTTGTGTGCATACGGGCACGGTGCCATCGAAGGTGCGACTGGGAGCAATGAATTTGCGCTGAAAGGGACATTTTACTGACGAATTATGTTGTCCTTGTGCTACTACAGACGTTCCGTGAGGCGGCACTGCATCTGACAGGTTATCGTCACAGGGCTTTTTACAATGGCCAAGGTGGCCCCACTAAACGCTTCGGTGTCGAGGACATTCTCCAGCGTGTGAAGAAGGTGGAAGATGCTGAGACGGACATCACCCGCCACCAACTCATGCGCAATGGGGTGCAGCTCATCAACGGTACGGCGAGGTTTTTGCCCGGCAACCAGAATATGATTGCTGTGCTGTCCAATGAGTCGTACGAGACAGCTACGGACGCCCAGCGACACTCCAGCGCAGATATTTGCAAGCGGTAAGGATTTTAACTGGTTCTTGCTGTTTCGTATGATGCTGATGCCTTCCTGTTTTTGCAGTGTGTTGACGGCGGACAAATTCCTGGTGTGTGTGGGCACGCGTCCGGCGCGTCGTCCGGATATCCCGTTTGATGGAGAAACGATCTTCGACAGCGATCAGTTGCTGTGGGGCAAGGTGAAGACAGTCCCACGTCGACTGATTATTGTGGGCGCTGGTGTTGTGGGAATGGAGTATGCATCGATGATGACTATAATTCCTGGCACGGACGTGACGGTCATTGACGGGCGCCAAGAAATTCTCAACATGGCAGACAAGGAGGTTTCCGAGGCGTTGTGTTATTCCATGGCTCAGACAGGCACCCGTTTCCTCGTTGGCGAGACAATTAAGAGCGTGGAGAAGACTGCTAACGGTGAAGTCTTTGTGCACCTGGAAAGTGGTAAGACGGTCGTGGGTGATGGTCTGCTGTACACGGTTGGACGTCAGGGCAACGTGGAAGGACTGAATCTGGAGGCGGTGGGGATTACGCCTGACAAACGCGGACGCATCAAGGTCAACAACAACTTCCAGACTTCAGTGCCTCATATGTACGTATAGCTCGTCGTGAAAGCTAGCGGGACACCCAGGAACTCATGTTTGCGGTTGTGATGCAGTTATGCAGCAGGTGATATCATCGGTTTCCCGGGACTGGCGTCGACCTCGATGGAACAAGGACGTCTTGCGTCCGTCGTCATGCGCACATCTAAGTCTCTATACACCAAGGAAATATCAGAAGACAAGAAGATGGACGACCCTGACCGCGTGCGTACTCGCATGCGTTCAGGTGAGGTATTCCCGTTCGGCATTTACACTGTCCCGGAGATCTCGATGGTAGGCAAGAACGAGCAGCAGCTGACGAAAGAGCAGGTTCCATACGAGGTCGGTGTGGCTCGTTACGAAGAGCTGGCCAAGGGACAGATGCTTGGTGGTGTTCCTGGCTTTCTCAAGATCATCTTCTGCCCCGAGACCCTAAAAATTCTTGGCGTCCATGCCATTGGTGAAGGCGCAACGGAAATTATTCACATCGGCCAAGTGGTCATGTCCACTGGCGGCACCCTCGAGTACTTCCGCAATGCTGTGTTTAACTACCCAACACTAGCTGAAGCCTACCGCGTGGCAGCTCTCAACGGTCTCCGCAAGATCGAGCGCTTGCGCGAATAAGCATCTTGAAATTGGCGAACCAAGGCTTCAACAGCGAAGCAGCAGAGAAACGGCAAGGAATGGAAGCTTGCAATGACATGAATGAACCAGAGGACGGATAGACATTCAGAAAAGAATGAGTACACGAAAACGAGATTGGTTCGGAATGAAACGGCGCGTAGTTCTCATTTTACTAGTGAATAATGGGGCAAGTGAGCAGCTTGTGGTCGTCAGGCGAGGTGTGCGACTTGACAGAGGAACAGATCGAGGAAATCCATATGATCACCTCACGTATGACCTGAACTCTTCAAGCAAAGGTCTTGTATTTGGTTTGACTTCGTTGTTTGCGATTGTAGTTCCTCCGAAAGAAATCCATCGCATTCGACGGAAGTACAAAACACTCGTTAAGGGCGAAGACATGACGAAAGACGAGTTCTACTTATTGCCAGCAATTGTAGTGAATCCTTTACGAGACCAATTGTTTAAGTCACTGGAGTTGACGCCAACACAGACGATCACCTTTGCTGTACGTGGTCATTGGTATTGCGGTTCTGTATCTTACTGTGAATATGTTGCTTTCGATGTAGGAATTCGCCAAATTCGTGCACATCTTCAGCTACAGCAGCTCGCAGGACGCTAAACTCAAAGGTTTGCTTTTGAGTCGTAGAAATACACGCGGGTGTAGTGAGTGGCATTTACAGAACCTAGTACTTCAGAGGCGTTCAAGATCCACGACTTCGACGGCGATGGCAAGATCTCTCGGGACGATCTTCGAGCATTCTGCATCCTCGTGTTTCCCAAGGTCTCCGATAGCGAGGGTGATGTCGCTGTCAAGTCTCAAGAAGAGGTAGCTATGTGTTTACAATGGTTGCATCCAAATCAGGCAAATTGTGACTAACGAAAATGAATGGCACATTGTGCTGAAACAACAGACTTTGGAGACGTTGATCGATCACGTGATGAGTGAAGCCTCATCGGCTCCATCCCGCGACTTCCTCACCTACGACGACTTTGTCAAGGCAAGCTGTACTTTGGTTTTCGCTGCTGCTGTAGATGATTGACAAGATCACTTCAACTACAGGTCATCCAATCGACAGATTTCGAGAGTCGGCTCATCGTCCCGTTTTGACGACCGTCAATCCATCGTCGCATTCAAGCAGTAAAATCTCCATCGAAACGACAGAGTGTCGAGTATTGGGAACATACACCATTTCCAACAACATCGCATCCAGCTAACACTACCAACACTAAAAAATGTCATCTCCCATTATTGTAGCCATAACCACAGCCTATTATGCTAGAAAATCCGGTCTCCATTATTGCTCAATACAAAAATCAAGTGCAATGGTGGTTAGGGGAAATTGCTACACTCTTTACGATCAGTCGAACTGTCTTTCAGTGTGAGATTGAGCCATCTTCGAGCGGTTGTCTGCGACGGAGGACCGGACAGAGTTTCGATGGCGACAGACACACAAGAGCGCGAGGACAGCAGCATACCCATGGACAACACGGCGTTGCTGGCTGGAGCCAACTACGACAAGCTCACGACGCCCAATAACGGAGACACTCCCGTCTCGAGTCATGGCACGGCGCCACAGCGTCCAGACAATGAACAGAGCGAAGAGGAGACGCCGCAGCAACAGGGTGAAGGCTACGACGACCTCATGCACGGCATCAACTCGTTCTGGGCGATTGTATTCCCCGTATGTGTGACTATGATTCTTGCTAGTCTCGTAGTGGTAAACTACCGAAGTACCAGCATTGAAGCGTCCATGTCGACGTATCTCGTGTATGGAGACTCTGGATCTGATACGAGTAGCAGTGGGGGATCAGGTATTGGCGAGTCCTTGGTGAATGCGCTGGTGATCATTGGAGCAATTGCTGTATTGACATTCGGTATGGCATTGTTGTACAAGTACAACTGCATGAAATTCCTGAGTGGCTACATTATGTTTGCATCCACTGCTATCTTGAGTTTCGTGGGTGGACAGTTGGTGGACGAAATTGCCAACAGTCAATTCGGTTGGGCAGTGGATTGGCCCTCGTTCCTGTTTGTCATGGTCAACTTTGGGTTTGTCGGAGTCATTTCGATCTTTTACCAGAAAGGAACACCCAAGTTTGTGCAGAATGGATATTTGGTCATGGTGAGTGTGATCTTGGCGTGGGAGTTCTCCATGTGGCCGGAGTGGACAACCATCACGTTTTGTGTCATGTTCGCCTGCTACGATCTGTGTGCGGTGCTCACACCCTGTGGTCCGCTGAAGTACCTGATTGGACTCATTCAGGAGAAACAGGCTCCACTGCCGGGTCTGCTGTACGAAGCTGATGTCCGTGATGGTGTTTCACATGACCACCACAGACAACAACAGCAACAACAACAGCAACAGCGACAACAGGAACAGCAACAACGTCGTCCGAAGAACACCCCGACGGACGACGTTACTGGTGCCCAGCGACAGTCGTCGTCAGCTACTTCGCAGTCATCGAGTACTAGCAACCACAACTCCAATGGCACCACTTCCGTGACTAACAGCACGCGTGCTCCACCTTCTCAAGTCCCGATGGCTGCACCTGTGCCGATGGCCCAGCCTACGACTGAGCGCACAGACTCGTCTCCAATCCCAGTGATGTCCTCTGGACGACCACGTAATGTGGCCGAGTCCAGCTTTACCACATACGAGTGTGAAACGATGGAGGCGCTGGTAAATCTGCTGACTGTGTTCTACGAGACGTTTAGTCCGGAAGACATATGGAAGGCCCCGCAGGTGGCTGAGAAGTTTTTCCCCACACAGGATCGTCTGTGGCTGCTGATCTTCCATAAGTACTACGTCTGCTCGTGCTCGATAGATATGCCGTGCCCCGTACAAGCAAGACGCGACCGTCGCCAACGTCAACGTGAGGAAGAAGACGAGGATGACAAGACCATCAAGCTGGGACTGGGTGACTTTATCTTCTACAGCGTGCTGGTTGGTCGTGCAGCCATTAAGGACTTCTCAACCTTCGCGGTGACATTTGTGTGTATTGTGATGGTAAGTTCAGCAGTGTTGCTCGTGTTTTCACTATTTGTACTGATAGGTTGTTTTTGTTACGCTATGACAGGGTCTTGGAGGAACACTGTTTCTGTTGGCAGTGCTGCACAAGGCGTTGCCAGCGTTACCTATCTCGATCTTCTTGGCCACGATTTTCTACTTCCTTACCGAGTATATCTTCATCGACTTCTGCAGCTTCATGATGACGTTTCCAGCGGCAGTGTAATGGAAATGTATTGAAAATCAAACCAATAAATTCTTCATGTTTTGACGTCAGAAAAATAGCGTGTTGACACAAGAGCTAGGTTGTTCTAGCTTTGGTGGATTCAGTTGCTTGAGATAACTTAGAGAGTGCATCGAACTGCGGAGCGTGAAGCCTGCTTTCAAGACCAAAATCGGTCACAGCTAAACGCATCCCCTCATCTTCTAGATCAGCTTCATTACAAGCACCAACGGATACGCTTACCAATGACTTCTTGCAGCCAACGTCACGACCGGCATATGCACTAGCAAGTCCACCAGCGAAAATTTCTAACAGCGGAAATCTCCCCTTTGTCAGTTCCCAGAATTCCGTGAACCGTGATTCTGCATTACATTTCGCTAATGCATTCTTAAGTTCTGTTTCGCGCGTCGCAGCACGACACAATGCCTGATATTCCTGCTCAAGCGTATCCAGCTCCTCATCAGAGTAAAACACACCCAATTGTCCACAATAGCGTCGCAGTAACGCGGTAAATTCTCGTCCGTTTAGTTGAGCCAACTCATGCGGTAGGACGGGTGGTAAAAGTGATGCTGATTCATCGACGGATCCTGATTCCGGATTAATGACTCTGAGATCTGTCAATGACTCGGCCAAATTCACCAAGCTGACAGCAAGATTTTTCAGCACTGCATCCAGTGCCGCAGGGTCTAGATGTGCGACCACGTTGCTGACAAAGATGCCCTGATCATCAATAAACTCGTGGACATTTGACTTGAGGACCGAAAACTTGCTTTGCCGTGAAATTAACGGCTGTTCCTGGCCTTCTGTTTGCTGCCCTCTCTGAATGGTGAAAGCGGCAATAAGCTCCGTGGAAATCTCCGTGATAATCTGTGTCTGCTGTGAACGCGAAATTCGCTGCAACCGCAACTTTTCAAAAGCTTCGTTCGCTCGAGTAGCAATCCAGTGCACTACGAAAAATGCTACCCACCAGACAGCATCAACGAATGTTGTGGTTCCAGAGGAAACGGACAGTGTTGGCGATGATAGTTGCTGTTCAAGATACTTGTGCAACCGGACACGTTTATCAGTGATCCATTGTGTATCAAGACCCATAGTCAACCACTCAGCATCCATGTTCAAGTCAACACTAGTATTTAAATTGTCGACAACTCCGTTGTCGATGGTTGACAGACTTGGAGGAGGACCCATTTCTTGCAGTAGTGCAGGTGTTCGACGAATATAAGCAGTGAGCGTGCGCAGCGCTGGAAGGAATCCACCACCCAACAGAGACTCATAAAATGACGAGAGTACTTGTGATATCTGGCGACAGGCTCCCCACGTCTTATGCAAAACACGATTTGGAAGTACTGGTGTCGAGGATTGTATCGACGTTTCCAACAACGCCAGGACCTCGGCTGTGCGGTGCGCGGATGGTAATGTCGAGAGCACTGGAAAAACACACTGATCTGCTGGCACTAGGTTGGTCTCACCGACAGGGTGACCGTCATGAGTAATTCCCAGTATCCGAGTTCTCCACAGCGGGAATACCACATCGAGTACGTTTTCAATAGCTTGAGCCAATGTGAAAGCCGTATGACGCTCAAACAACGGCAGCGCAATAACGTGAACGTCACGCAGTTTGCCGTACGCATACATCACAACTCGAACATCTAAGAATCCTGTTCGTGGTGCTATCGGAGCTGCCGTCACTTCTCGTAGTACAAGTCCAAAGCTCCACGAGCGGGACAATAACTGCCCTGTCAGCTGCATACTCGCACACACTGTTAGACGCGCAAGTTCCCGAACTTCCTCCACTTTCAGCAACGGAAACACTGGTGCTGCACCACCAGCTCCAGTTGTCCGTCTTGTCAACGCTGCCAAATGCCACGACACTTGTCGTGGAGACATCCCCGCAGCCAACGAATCTACCACAATATCCATCTCCATTCTGTTAAAAATTGCAATCTGATAGTATTTTTCCTTCTCCTTACCAGCAACTCCCTGCACACCTTCAGCTTGAGCTCTTGACAGTTCCACCACCTCACAAGCTCTGAAATTCAACGGCTGCCATCTCTTCTCCCCTATCACTATAGTCAAAGGTACTACCAAGTCTACGATCCTCTTGGGAATCCGGAACCAGCAATGTTTCTCAACTGGTGAGTCTTTAGCAGCAGTAGCAGCTTCCACCACATCTTTTTCGTTCTCGATCTTCTCCTTGCCCGGTTCAGGTCGAGTAAGGTCCGTGGGGAAAAATCCCCGCTTGATTTCATCTGAACTCTGTTTGTACCTGCTCCACTGTGTAGCGTGCTGCAATGTCAGGTGTTGTAGGTATTGATCCGTGCGGAAGGGAAGACGAAAGTGCTTGACGGTGGCGGCACTTTTGCGCTTTTTGCCTGGGCGCTCCTCTCGCCCAAAGTAGCGGCAGAATCGACATACAGTGCACGTAACAGCACCAGATTCAGCGTCACGGCCTACAACCTCCAGACCGTAGCGCAACGCATGAACGTCGCGGTAGGCCTGTACCGTTCGTGTTGAAGACGTCATTGTATCCGTAAATCTAAAAATATCCCTAATATTCGAGTTAATTTCTCAAACCTTAAATACAGAAGTTTGGAGTTTGGACCAATCAAAAACTCCGGTCGGAATCGTTGCCGGAGTTTTTGATTTGTCCAAACTAAAACCTAGCATAAAGCCTAGCTTTTATGGTTAAAACTGGCCCAGCGGACCAATCAGGGAACGCCATCACTTTGGACTAATCAACAACTTCCAAATTGAACGATTTGAAGCCTGCCGGAGTTTTTGATTGGCCCAAACTCCAAACAAGAGTTTGGCTCGGCCGAGTTTTTGATTAGTCCAAACTAAAACCTAGCTTTTATGCTAAAACAATGACGGTTTAGCACCATTTATGGATTATCCGTAAATTTGAAATATATCCCTAATTCGAATTAGTTTACGGATTTCCTTGAAAGTTAGATACGGAAATACATAAAATCAGCCACAGCAATGTAGGACCACCGTATCTACTGTTCGAGTTAGCTGAGCACGAAGTGGGCTGCAAGAAGGCATCGGTACGCTTACATGTTGATAGTGAAACTAATATAAGCCGTTGGTAAGCTTATCCGCTCCAGAGCCTTCCCGCTCCAGTGGATTGCTGGAAGTCAGCGAGTCTCGATTTTGTCTTCAGCCTCCCAGCCGACGACAAGGGCAACACTGGCATCTTGGTGTTTGTGTGCTGTTTGAGCAAGAAGATTTATCTCGCTCCAAAGTCACCAGGAGGCAAGCTGCACAGCTGTTCCTCGACAACGTGTTCCACTTGCACGGTTTATCAGTGACCATTGTCTCCGATTAAGACCCGCGGCTCACAGGAGCGCTCTGGAACACCCCGTTTCAGCTCCTTGGAACTAGGTTGATGATGTCAACTGCGGATCATCCTCAGAAGGATGGTGAGACAGCGCGCATGAATCGCGTTTTTGAAGACACTTGTCGCAGCTCCTATGCTGGGGCACCCGGATCAGCTACTAATGGTTGACTTTGCATTCCACAGAGCTGTGCACACATCAAAGTGGTTCATCCCATTCTTCCTGAAAGAACTACGACACCCTAACCCTGTGAGGAAGTAGCGCTGCTCCTATCTCGTAAGTGGGGGAGAGACTTGGGAAGCCTTTTCCCCTCAAGTTTTTGAAGTGAAACCAGCATCACTACGATGACACACGCTTATCAGCCGGGTTAAAGACGTAATGATGCAGTCCAAGACAAAAAAACACAAAGCGTACTCAGACAAACAAGGTCGAGGAAATTAAATCGTGTTTAGCGTTGAGGAATTAGTGTTCCAAGATACTAAAAATCTACCGCTAAACCTTGATTAGCTCCATTGGGAGCAACAAGTCATAGCACTGGTTTCATCGAATCCTTGTGGTCCTCGGCAGACACTGGACTGCCTATACGATAGAGTTGTCAAAGTCCATGATGGCTCACCCAACGTTCTACGTGGGCCGTCGTATGTGGTATCACGATCCGCTAGGCCCTTCTCCTCAGCAGAGGCGGAGGACCGAGAGGGGTCGGAGGTCCTTTAGGACGGAAGAAGGAGATCGAAGGTATATACGACCATGGTGCTCTCGGGCCTCACGACCCGCTCCGTCCAGATCGTGACAAAGGACCACGACCACTCGACTTCCCTGACTGAACGGCGGATTGACCACACAGGTCCGATACCTAGAGCAATCTCAATCGCATACACGCGATGTTGTCGAATTTCATTCTACAAGATGAAAACAGTAGAGTCTCAGCCTGAAAAAGAGGGTCTCAAATTCAGGGTGAGGAGCCTCGTACTCAAACGCGTGCGAGGGATCCACTTACCCTCCTCGACTGGAATGGGGAACTCCACTTCCATGTGGAGCGAATCGGCCAGGCGCGCCGGGAAGCGCTAGTGTTGTGTAGGGAATGCCAGTTTTTGT
>PCFV01000028.1:0-103435 GCA_002812785.1 Phytophthora litchii | reverse complement strand
AATAAAATCTCAAATTTATATATTCACCGCGAAGAGAAACGCTCTCACGAAGCAGGTGATGGTGACATGCTGTTTGGACACGACTGCATTGAACCAAATTCAGTCACGGTTGCTGCTGTGATCGGTGTGTGGAAACGTTGCACAAAAGTAAGGGGAATATAATCTGACCGATTGCAGAACTATTTGTGCCGATTAGCCAAAGAAGTTAGTATACATCCTGTAGGACAGCTTGCGATGTGCTAGATGCCGCGGAAATCTCGACGTAGTTTGCTTCATGGCGCATCACGCGAATGGAATTCTTGGTGATCACTCGATTAGCGAAACGGAGCATCACCTTCACTCGAACTCTTGAAGGTAAGCTAACAGGTATCAGTAGATAAAGCATTTTGTGAAATGAACAAATGACAGCCGAAACACAGACATCCTAGTACGTATTACCTTAACATGATCGTCGCTTTTCTGGTAGTCTTGTTGTTTTCAAATCGTATTTTTAAGAAAATACGATCGGAGTTGGACTAAAAACAGATAATTACAATTTCGTTTAACAACAAATGACGACACAGGGGAACAAGAAGGCACTTGATGAGCTCGGACAAGAGGTGATCTGGAGCTCTCTCGGGCAGCAGGTGATGATGCAATGGGAAAAGCAGTACATGGAGCAGTGTGTGAACGCTCTTGCTATCGCACGGACGGACCGCGTGCTTGAAATCGGCTTCGGTTTGGCCTACTCGGCGTCTCACATCCAGACATTCCGACCCAAAAGCCATACGATCATCGAATGCGATCAGGAGACGCTGCAACGTGCTCAGCAGTTTGCAGCAAGTCACAGAGGAGTGGAGATCGTGGCTGGAACGTGGCAACAGCGGCTGCCGACACTGGACCAGTTCGACTGCATCTTCTTTGATGACTACCCACTTCCGGAGCTAGAAATTGACAACCCTTCTACACGTGATCGAGCCTTCGGTCGACAGCGGTGAGTTAATAGACTGAAAGGTTAGGACAAGAGGGGAATATGAGGCACTAAGGGGGTTGCTATTAAATTGTTGGTAGGTCACGCTGGCACGAGTTTTTGGATGTTGCATTGAAACACTGTGCAGATGGCACAAGGATCTCGGGATATCTAGCGCGAAAGCTAGATTTACAACACCCCGGGTGTCAAGTTACAGTCTCAAGTGTGCCTGTTGATGTTCCAGAGCATTGTAACTATTTTCCACACAAGACAGCTCTGGTACCGGTGATCACGGTAATGGATCGAGATGCTGCAAGCGGATCCAATCATGAAGTGGAGGCACTATTGCCATTACCATACATGTCGAAGACGTTTTTGCGTGTATTTGAGGATGTAAACGCGAGTGGACTAGCTCAAACTACAAGTTTTTCGAGAGAGCAAGAACACGTTGCCGGGATACGAGAGTTCCTTCTTGCTCAAGAAATGGATGTGCTTTCGTACGAGCAGTTGAGTGGCGGTGAAGAGGACAATATCATCGATAAAGGAGTACCTTCGTCAGGAGTGGGGATGAAATGGGGTGATCAGCAAGAAGACAGCAGGTCAATACACTACACCGATGAGCACTCACGACGGGAGTTTTTGCGTACGCTGAGGAGCAGAGCTTTCGCATCCAAACAAAAGTTTGGATGACCTGTCAGGTTGGAAGGGGGCCGTTGGGCAATTAACGATTGTTAGTGCTACGTACTTGCTAACTCCACTGCTACGTGTAGGCAACAGCGCCACCGTCAGGTTGAGTGGGAATTTTACAGCGTTGGCTATAGAGTTTCGAGAAGAAGGCATGGACCTTCGTTGGGATCACGTCAGGCAGCCTGGACATTGCAGGAGACAAGGGGCGGTCCAGAAATTGCTGTAAGCCCAGCAGTCTAGGTGCTAGTGAAGGACGGCTGCTATTTAGATTCGCTGTTTGTCCAATCTAAGCGCATAATTGTAAAGGACGATTGATGAGTTTGAGACGGTCGGTCAAGGCTATTCCCGCTTCATCCAGGCATTCGAAATTGCAACAATACAAGGTAGGAAGCTGCACAGACGCTTGCAGCTGATCCACTGCAACTTCGACTTGGAATCTGCAGTTTGCAAATCGTTTTAGCATTACGTACTTAAGATTATGTACGTCCTGACGCTCCGATCCATTACAACAGCCTCATCTATGGTAGGCCAATCCTGTTGATATCTCTTCCACGTCATGGGATGTGGTGGCTATAGATTCTTGGCAAGCATTAGCGCTAGCCAACTGAATCACGGGGACAACCCCACTCACAATTCTCCGAGTTTAATTGTGACCATCTGGGCATGTGTAAGGTACTCCGAAATATGGTCTCCGTCACTTCACAGGCTCGGGGCGCCAACAACTGGAGGAGCGCCTGTCACCGTTCACCGTTGCTGATCTGTTTGCCTGCCAAGATTCGTCGTCACGCCGGAACGATAGATTCAATACAAGCCTGAAGTTTCTGTTTGTCTGGACGACGGTGTTCACAACCAACACGAATCTGTCGATATTGAGACGGTCACATGCGATGCATTGCAAGACGACCAGCCAAGGACGCTCGTAAAAGAGGCGTTTGGCTCGGTGTTTTGGCGGTTTGGTGAACGGCAACTCATTCTTAATTTTGCGGCGCGCTGGGCACCGACAAGAATGACCAGGTTGCTACTGGTACTGACCTTCGTATATGCGATGGTCTTCTGCACAACTATTTCAGCACAATCAATCACGTTTAATAACAGTGCAGCGTCAATACCAACTGCAACAGTGGCTGCTGCTAACTTCACAGTAAATGGCACTGCAACCATCTCTAACACAACAGTGACCTTCGTCGATGAAGACAGCGACGATGAGTCCGAGGAAAGCCAAGACGAAGGATCTAGCGACAACGATTCCTCTGACAGCGATGACGATTCATCTGACAGCAATGACGACAGTGACTCCTCTCTTTCGGGCTTTACTATGGGCAACCCACTCAATGCCACCAGTACAATCAAGTCCGCCTACAAGAACTGGATTGGCTCCGCTCTCGGTATTGCTCCCGACACGGCATGCTGGCGCAAAGCTCACATTGCCAAGACGTGCCCGCTCGGATATGATGGCAAGCTTGGAACGTGCTGGGCGCAATGCCCGCTTTCGTACCCCGTCGAGTGTGGAATGGAGTGCATTCGTCAAAACGACGACTGTACGCTTGCGGTTGTCAGCAAGGTTTCTTCCGTAGCCCAGGCAGCGTTCTCCGTAGCTACGTACAATTTGTACGGTCAGTTCAAGTTAATGGCGAAGGGTGTCCAGATCGCAGTCAAGTGTGCCAAAGAGATGATGGGATTGGTTAAGGCATTGAGCAAGTACGTTCGCACGGTCGAGGTGTCTGACCCGAATTCCGATGAGAAGTTGCTAACAATGTTGTACCAGACAGACAACGTCGTGTTCGACATTCCAGTGACTATTATGTCGTGTCTTGGAATCAAGGTGGACGAGCAATTCAAGTTCATGGACAGAATAGTGAACACCGGCGAGCTTGCTCTGAAAGAAATCATAGCCAACGGTGCCGCTATTGTTTCCAGTTGGAGCGCATTCACAAGTTTTATGAAGAACATCACCCTAGGTGAGACTATCAACTCGCTGAACAAGACCGAGATTACATCATTACAGTCAGCGCTGGAATCCAACTCGACGTGCGGCTACGATATGAAGCGAGTGCTGGACCGCACCTGGATGACTGTAGCAGAGCTGCGTCGACAAAACCCCAGCATTTCGGAAGACGATATCCGTGTTGCGATGAGCAAGTCGAACCTCGCTCTGTACGAAATTCCTACTGTGACAAATAACTGCATGGAAGAATTGATTGCCGAGTCCGATGAGGCAACGGCTTATACCACGCGGGAAGCTCTGCGCAAGGGCCTTGGAAGCATTATTGACGATTTAATCAGTTCAGGAACGAGCGGCAATGGCACACTGCTGACGGCTGGACAGTATGCATACAAAATCGCTGACAAGGCAGCGACATTTTACGCTGTTTGGGACAGAAAGAATATTGGTGGTGTAATGTCCGAGTTCTTTCAGACCATTTGCGGACCCACACAGTTCGTCGGTGATATTGACGATGGTACTGTTAAAGAAGCTTTGGGCTTCAAGACCGTGAAGGCAGCTTTCAACAACAGCGAAGGAAATTGGACCAAGGTTGGCGACGGTTCTGTCACTGTTACGTTCAAGAGTGTCGACACTGAAGATGTGACTGTGAACATTAAGTCTGGCGGCGATAAAATCGACCAAGTTACAGTCGCGGCGGGTGCGACTGTCACCTGGAGATCGAATGTGACCACCCTGGGAGGCAAGACGTTGTGCCTGGACCGCTGGCGCCCTGGTTTTCTGGGTCTTCCTGGCACAGGTGGTGGTTCGTTGCTGCTGTGGGTCCCTCGGTCGACAAAGGGCGGCAAATTGCAGCTCTCAGTGAAACTCAATGTGAGCTGAGTTTAGAAGAGGTATTACCTCAATTAGTGTTTGGTGTAGTGAGTACGATGAAAGTAAATAATTATGATAGAATTAAATAAATTATAGGTGTTGAAATGGATCAACACAACACAAGTTGCTCGATACGGTTTCCTCCGATCCCACTGCGATTTCGCTTGATAATTATCCATCCAAGTTAGCACCTGGTACACGAACAACTGTACACAAAGTCCACAAACATCGGCAATGGATTCTCTCCCTTTCGTTTTCATTGGCATCTGGTACATCTGGAAGAACTAAAGAATACATCATTGAAGTTCCCAGCGTTATTTTTGCTGTAAGTACTCATATTTCTGTACCCACGTCACTTTTTGTTGTACGCAGAGAGCAATTGCTTGTACTCAGAAGATCGTGTACTTTATACTATCGTGTACTGGGAGGATATAAAGTGTACGAATTGTATAAGCGATAGGATTGTCTACTCCTTCATCTGCAGTTCCAACGCGCACGCTATTGCGCTGATACGACGCATGAACGTGACGTTGTTAGTGCTCAGTTTTGCTTGCACACCTCCGTGGGCTGAATATTTGGCCACTTTCATCAAAGCGCTGATACTGGCGCAGTCTTCTCGCGAAATAATGCCTTTTTCACCTCGCGTGGGAGGTTTGCTTGCTTAGGACATACCTAGAGGACACGTCTCAGCTGCAATGACACAGGGGTATGGACACGAAAACGGTAATCAATTCTAACAAACCTTCCTGTCGAGTTGCTAGCAAGTTGGTGCACTACGATTACAAAATGTTGTGAATTTTGCAGCTTATTACGTGGAGTGGTACGCATTGTTGGAGTATGAAGTGATATTGAAATACACCACAGCAAGAGCATTTGTACACGGAAGATATGCGCTTTATGATGACGAGACCAGTAGCGACTAATATTGCTGTATCTGAATTCTCGTCTTTCTGTGCCTTGAGACGGACTCCCGGAGTCTGACTTGATCGTGTGAGATAGCAAGTAATCGTTGGTTAACCTTCGCAGTAACGTTACCTCGAAGCACTGTTGGTCTCGTATTTGGCGTAAATGAAGTCTAGTCGTTCAACCAAGCAAAAGTCATAAACACCACTTGATCCAAGGGAAATATCTGCAGGTTGGGTTCTGCACCGGAATCGACGACGACCTCGCAGATCCAATCTGTCTATTACTGAGTGTGATCTACAGCAGTTGATTAAACGCACAGATACGTCTTTCCGAGTAGCTTTGCAGTAAACTAGTTCAGCAAGCTTACCCGACGACGGTATGCGAGGTCGTTCTACGAACATCTACGCGTAGCGCTGTAGCAAGCTCGCGGACTTACTGGATAAGCGCCATGCACATTCACATATCAAGCTCATTCTTCTTTTTACATTGCTTCCGCGACAATTCAATACCAGTAAAGATGCTGAAGTGGATCCAATGCAGTTCCCTGCTGAGTGCGGGTATCGTATTTTCTTCAGCACAAACTTACACCTTCACCGATACCGCAATATCCACATCAAGCGCTACGCTGTTATCAGCGGATAACGCGGTCTCAAACCGTGACGTGTCTCCAGTCGCTGACTACGTTTAGTCTGCTGCCAGCAACGACATCGATGATTCTCACAAGAGCGATAGCGACGACGAATCGTTAGACAGCATCAGTGAGGGATCGAATGTCACGACTTCGGGATTGACGATTTCTACCATTAAGTCGACATATAAGAACTGGGTGGGCCCTTCGCTCGGTGGTGCATCTGACACAGCCTGCTATCGTGAAGCTCATATAGCCAAGGCGTGCCCACTAGAATTCGACAATCATCACGACATTTGCTGGGCGGAATGCCCAATTTCATATCCTATTGAGTGTGGAATGGAATGCATCAGACAAAACGACGACTGTGGGCTCGAAGTCGTTTCCAAGGTTTCGGTCATCGCACAATCAGCTTTCTCACTCGCCACGTTCGGTTTGTATGGCGAGTTCAAGCTGATGGCGAAGGGTGTGAAGACCGCGTACAAGTGTGGAAAAGAAATGATGAACCTGATAAGACAGTTGACCAAGTTTGTACGCACTATCAAAGTTTCCCATCCTCACTCGACAGAAAGATATCTCGAAACAGTTCTCTATCAAACGGACAACGTCGTCTTCGACTTGCCTATCACAATCTGTACGTGTCTGGGGTTGCACGTGTCAGAGGCAGTCAGGACAGCCGACAGAATAACCAACACAGTCGAGCTCATCGTGAAGGAAGTTGTGACAAATGACGCGATCATTGCTAGCTGGGCCTCATTTAAAGCGTTCATGAAGAGAATTGCGCTGGAGAAGTCCATTGATTCATTAGACAAGTCTGACATTTCCTCGCTGCAGTCCGCGCTGAAGTCTACTTCCACTTGTGGATACAACATGAAGCGCTTGCTCGATCGCACATGGATGACCGTGGCAGGTCTACGTAAGCAGAACCCAGACATCTCCGAGGCCGATGTCCGTGTAGAAATGAGCAAGTCGAATCTGGTACTCAACGAAATCCCAACAGTGACCAATAACTGCATGGAAGAGTTGATCGACGAGTCGGATGAGGATACAGCTTACACGACACGCGATTTGCTCCGTAAGAGTTTTGGAGGCATCATGGACGACCTAATCCACTCAGGTACGAGTCACAACGGGACATTTCTCACAGCAGAGAAGTATGCCTACAAAATCGCCGACAAAGCACTTGCTTTTTACGCTGTTTGGGACGTAACGAACATTGGCCACGTAGTTTCCGAGTATTTCCAGACAATCTGTGGACCAACTAAATTCACAGGTGAGATCGATGATGGAAGTGCGAAGGAGGCGCTAGGCTTGAAGACAGTCGGAGACGCCTTCAAAGGTAGCACAGGAAAATGGGTCAAAAGTAGTGATGGTACAGTCACTATCACGTTCCAAAGTGTCGACACGGAGGATGTGGTCGTGAACATCAAATCCGGTGGACGCAAGTTCGACAAAGTGGCCGTTCCTGTTGGTGAGACTCATGTGGAGCTCGAACGTCACGGCACTAGGAGGGAAGACGCTGTATCTCGATCGCTGGCGTCCTGGTTTCCTTGGTCTCCCTGGCACGGGTGGCGGCTCATTGTTGCTGTGGATGCCTCGATCCACTCAAGGTGGTAGTTTGCAGCTTACTGCAATGGTCAACGTGAGTTGATCAGCATCGAGAGACTCCAATATAGATAAGATAGATTTCGATACGTTTGCTTCTGCTTGATCCGTTGATGGTCAAGACGATCAACGGATACGTCGTCGCGGCATGTGATTGGTCCGGCACTTCAAGAAGGCCATTTACCAACATTCCTTCAACGACAAAATCGTTAGAGGTGACTCCCCTTCTTCCATCTGATCCTGGCGACTTTCTGTATTTAAAACCGGTATTAGACTGGTAGAGTCCGTTCGCAAGTACTTGCCCAATCACTTGCTTTGACTATGAAATGACGTGAAATGAGGTGTACACGGGGGAATGCGCACGCATCGATTTGAATGACGTCCGTCCTGTCGTTCGAGTCACACGCTTCTTCCCTTCAAACAGGATTCGCTGCTTGAAGAGAGAAGGATGCGGTCTGTGCCGCTACTGCTAAGCCTAGCGGCCGCGTCGGCCGTCGCGAGCGCCGAGCGCGGTATACGCCACCAGGAGGAGGCTGATATGCCCTACCACCACGAAGAAAACGAGGAGAACGCCATGGATCTCATGGCCGTGCTCAACGAGCAGTTCCAGCGGTCGGCTGAGCTGCTGCAGAGCTTTTTCCGCCTCGGGGAGGACGGGGAGACGGACGACGTCATCCGCATTGTCATCATTGAAGAGGAGACGGAGGACCCGGCGATGGAGAGGAAGAGGGCGTGCATGAAGGCGCTGGAGAAGATGCACGAGCAGGACGAAGTCCAGCAGCAGGCAGAGACGCTGCTGAACTACTTCCGCTCGGCCGTCGACATGGTCTCGCTGCAGGTCTGGGGCGAGGCGTCGTGCGAAGATCTCGAGCGCCCGGAACTGGTTGAACAGGTAAGAAGAGGAATTAATTATTGGGTTTCAGTTGTTGAAGTTAGGATACTGATTTAATTTTTGTGATTGAAGTGCAATCTCGTATTGAAGTCGGAGGATGTGGTGAGGAAGTTCCTGCTCGAGGGCAAGACGGATGACCAGGTGTGTGACATCATGTCCGCCGTGTCAGACCTGGAAGGAACCGACAATTTGTCGTGCAAGTTGTGCCAGAGATTCGTGGAGATGGTGGACCAAGCGCTGGCCCAGGAAGTCCAGCAGGTGCAGCAGGTCCGAGCTATAATCGGAGACTTGTGCGATGCCATGTCAGCCGACTCTATGTGCCACTCGTTCCTCAAGAACTACGACGCCATCGTGGACTGGCTCAAGCACGGCACGGAGCCGCTCGTGATCTGCTCTCGGATCGCTATGTGCTCGTCGGAGAGCGAGAGTGACAACCAAATTTCAGATCTGCCGTGGACTCCGGAAGACCCCAAGGCGGTCGAAGATGGAGCTCTGGTCACATCTGACTTTGAAAACGATCAATCGTGCTTCTTCTGCACTCACGTAGCTGGAGTGATTTACCAAGTTAACAACCTGTTCCCGGAGCAGCTTCCGATGCTGAAGTCGGTCTTGGGAACGGTGTGCCAGATGGCTTCGCCGGAATCCAAGTGTCATGTAGTGGAGGCAAACTTTGACCGCATTGTAGCGCTGGTTCAACAAGGTGGGCGCCCTCGCGACGTCTGTGCCAACGCTGATTTCTGCCCCAAAGAGCTAGTGCCTGGCATGACACCGTTGAATCGGATCGATGGCGGTGATAAGACTTGTATGTACTGCGACGTCGCCACTACAATTGTGGAAGTGATCTTGCAAGAGGCCCCTGAGCAGATTGACCAAATTCGTGATTACGCTGACATGATCTGCGGCACGCTGGGAGATGATAGTCCGTGCCACGAGTATACTAACCAGTTGGACACTGTGGTTGACTCCTTGAAGAAGGGAGTGCACCCTCGTGACATTTGTAAGACACTGAACTACTGCTCCGCGGCACGTATGGACATACCTCCTCATCTGGATGAAAACCCTCGTGTTGGTATGATGCGAAATGGTCCTCGTGGAAAGCACCACCACGTCGGCATGATGGGACCCGGAGGTCGCCATGGCGATCACGGTCACAGGCCGCGCGGGGAGATGGCGCTGATTCAAGATACTGAACACCCTCCTCATCCGCGCCCTCACCCTCATGGTAGTTGCTTCTTCTGCTCACGTGTGGCAAAGGTGATACACCACGTCAACCACACGTCACCTGAAAAGCTGCCGATTGTGAAGACCATTTTGACGAACGTATGCCAACTGGTACCTTCAAAGCTCAAGTGCGATGTTGTGGACAAAAACTTCGACAAAATTGTAGAATTGGAAAAGGAAGGCAAGCACCCTCACGAGATTTGCAAGTCGCTTGGAGTTTGCAATAAGACTCAAGGTTGGGAGGAAGATGTGCCTTCAATTGCTGATGAAATGAAGGGCGTGGTTGTCGCCTCACAGTGGCCCCCTGGAAATGCAACTCAGTGTACATACTGCCAATTCGCCACCACCGTCGCAAAGATCGCACTTCAGCAATACGGCGCAGACATTCGTCAGATTCGTACGTACGCTGATATGATCTGTGATATGCTGGGATCGGACAATCCATGCCACGTTTACGTGAAGGATTTTGACTTCGTGATTGACGCGATCACTAAGGGAATGAGTGCCAAGGCAATTTGCACGGAGCTCAAGTTTTGCACAGCAGTGGAAGATCAGCTAGCTATCACTGACGATGAAGAAAATGCTGTGGCTTTGCGGTCTGAAGAACATCGACCGCATGATCACGGATGCTCCTTCTGCATCCACGTTAGTATTGCTATTCACCACGTCAACAAAACCGAGCCTGAAAAGCTCCCAATTGTCAAAACTATATTGACGAACGTGTGCAAATTGGCAAAACCCGACTGCAAATGCGACGAAGTGGACAAGAACTTTGACAAGATCGTGGAACTGGAGAAAGAAGGAAAGTGCCCACACGAGATCTGCAAGTCCATTGGTCTTTGCAAGAAAAAGGTCGACGTGGTCGCAGATGATTATTCGTTCGTCGATACCGTATCAGCTCTGGTAGTCGACAGTCGTACTGATGCTGCTGAGAGTGACACGAAGACATGTTTCTTCTGTGACTATGTAACTACACTCGTGCAAGCCGCCTATGAACAAGATGCCACTAAGATCCAGCAAATTAAGCAGTTGGCGGATACTGCTTGTGAACTCATGGGAAAAGAGTCCGGGTGTCAACCGTATATTGCAAAACTGGACTTTGTTCTGGATTCGTTGAAGAATGGAACACATCCGCACACAATCTGTGTGTCGATGAACTATTGCTCAGCCAAGCCCGCCTCTAAATCGTTGCCGTTGGGCAACGATTTATCAGCCTACGATCCAGTTCTGGTTCAAATGGTGAAGAAGTCAATGGAAGCGTCTATTGACGGATGCTTTTTCTGCACGCAAGTGGCATCTGTCATTGAGGTGGCCGTGGCTGAAGATCCTAGCAAGATTGCGCAAATTCGACAAATTGCTGACGTCGTTTGCGGGATGCTCCCAAGCGACAACCAGGTACGGACATTGATTACAACCTTCTTCAAACTGTGATTGTGCTGATATATATTTCTGTATGATTTTGCAGTGCCACTCGTTTGTGAAGCAGTTCGACAATGTGGTTGATTCTCTCCAGAAGGGCGAGCAGCCAAAGGCTATTTGTCACGATCTTCAGTACTGTACGACGGACACTAACCCTGCAATGGCCAAGCTTGCGGTGCCCGACATGATCGCTGTCCAGACGCACGATAAGAGAAGTAGCACTTGCGCTTATTGCAGTGGTGTGGTCACTGTGCTCAAGTATGCTCTCGCTCAAAAGCCTGAACAAGTTAAAGAAATGCGTGAAGCTGCAGGTATCGTGTGCCAACTACTTCCTGCTGACGATACGGTATGTATTGAGGTGTTTCAGCTTTCAGGTGGCGGAAATTCTGACAAATCTTGGTTTATGTTTGCGTGCTTAATAGTGTCATGACGATCTCAAGATGTTTGATGAAGCAGTTTCCGATTTACAAGCTGGAAAGGAACCCCAAGAGATTTGCCAGACTCTGAAGTTTTGCGCCGCCACTAAATCTCCTAGCCCACTGATGTCGGGTCTGGTTGACTTCACAGGCGCGGATTTCCTGCCCTCGAGGTGCACGACCTGCCGACAAAACACGTTGCTGCTCGCATCGCTAATCACACGTCCAGACAGCTTGGCCACATTCGAGCGTGAAATTAACTCGATTTGTCGATTGATTCCAGAGTCCAGCGAGGTGAGAATGTCGGCCGCACTCGTCGCTTGCAAATATGATGTTTGTGTCTAATCATTCTTTTGTGTGAAATAGTGTGAGCTGTTGATGAGACACCAAGATGCCATCATTGATTCGTTGAAAAAGAACGAAGATGTGGAGACTATCTGCACTCGAATTGCAGAGTGCGAACCTGCGGTCGTGAAGGAGGCACCGGAGGAAAAATCTATGTCTGTGGGCTGCTTGTTCTGCGAGTACACTGCCGAACTCTTGGAGTATGCTAAGGACAATGAGAAGGCCTTGCGCGAGGCAAAGATGACGCTGGAAACCATGTGCACGATCCTTCCTCCGCGTGCGCGCTGTGATGCGCTTTCCTCCAAGTTTGATGAGCTGCTGTCTCTCATACGCGAGGGAAAGAGCCCCAGCGAAGCCTGTCACGCGATTGCACTCTGCGATGCGGACTTCGTCTACGCGGGCAGTGGTGAGGATCCCATCGTGCAAGCTTTCGAGAACGCGCGGCAGAACATGGGCAACGTGATGGAGATCCAGTAAGTGAAGAGTTCTATCATTTCGAGCGTGAATGGGGCGCGCATTCTTTTGTAGGTTGACAGCTACTAGGTGACATCGTTCTACTCATTTTCTTTACCCCGCTCACTGTTAACAACTACAAAGGAGTAATGTCTTCAATCAATAACATTTTCACTCAAGGAAACTACGACTGATTTCACACAGGATATCACTCGTTGGTGTCCACGCGAAATTAGGCAGCAACTCAGTGAGACGTGCAGTGCTGAGTTTCGTGTTGAGTGGTGAAGGATACCCCAAGTCAACCTGTGCTCGTAACACCGGCACAATCTCTCTTGTTACATTACCAACAGCCTCCGGGTTGTGCTGTGCACAAGCAGCGAGATACTTGTGTGCAATATCGACCCGCGAGAGTGCCTCCGTACCACCTGTACGATCTGATAAGTAGGAGCAGTAGCTTATCTCATCATATTTCCGACGTACCGACGTTGACAAGAGTAGTGTGTTCACTTGCACGGATTGCTAGCAGTTTGAGCATGATCGTGACTAAGTCCATGATGTAGAGGTATGAGCGGAACTCGTCACTCCACAGTTTCAGGGGTGCGCTGTCAGTATCTGGCTGAAATAATTGATGATGAAGCCACTCCATGAACTTTGGCGCACTCTTGTCTGGGAACAAAGGTACAGTCGGTCCAACGACATTCGCAATGCGAAGAACAAGCACTTGCAAGTTTGCTGAGCTGTCATTTTCCAGCAGAAACTCGTCAAAGCGCAGTTTCCCAGCACCATAAACTGACAACTCCGGTGATTTCACAGCGTCAATTTCCTTGTAGCTTTTACCCCACGATTGTTTCCCTTCATAGACAAAGTCTGTCGACAAGTGCACGAATCGACTGCGCCACGGCAAATTTTCCAGCAAACTTACTACATCTCGAGGCTAGTCATCAATACAGCCACGGTCACCACTAACCCAAGAAAACTGAAAAGAGATTATTACCTCATTGACGATGCGTGCCTTCTCCGGGTCCTTCTCGCAAACTGCCGGTGATGAAATGGCTGACAACATCACACAGATCAGCATAAATATTTTATTTGCATATTTGAAAACTATAATTTACCTGTACAATTAATAATCACTGTTGGATGGAAGTGTTTGATGCAATTCTCTAGCGCTTTCAAGTCCAGCACATCCACTTGCCAATACACTTGCACAGGCCGCAGCGACAAAGTGGCGGATTCTGACCCTGCCGTCACGAAACCTGCCGGAAGTGGAGCGAATGGTTGGCTGCGAATAGTACACGCCACTGCATCAATCTCTCCCATTGCATCTCCAGTCGCTACTCGAAGCCTTTCGTCCTGTTGCAGACGCTGCAGCACGAACTGCGCGACGTAACTCGTCCCGCCCAACACTAGCACGCGTGCCATATTTAATGTGTCAACATCAAATCTGAGTTGAGACCAAATCGCAGACTATAACACAATTCGACGTCACAAAAGTTAAGATGAAAGGCTTCACCGAGATGGCGCACCAAGTCGGCGGCCACGCCACAGCCAAGACGAGTATGAACCTAGTAGATGTGTCCTTAATTGCCTTATTAGTTCCTAATGAGATGTATCGTTTTGCAGGTCTGAAGGCCTACAATGGACGCATCTTGAAGCCATTTCAGAACAAACAGCGAGGAGAGAGGGAGTGTGAGTTCTACGAGCGCGTGTTCGAGTCTGAGAAGGATTCACCAGAGTTTGCGGCTCTCAGGGAGTTCTTACCCAAGTATTACGGCACAATTGTGGTCCCTGAGGTGGAGGACGGACAAGAGGAGACGCTGCACCCTGGACGTACGATGTACATGTAGTTTTTGAGTGGTGAATGTTATGATGAGACTTTGTGTGCAGAGTATTTGGAACTGGAGGACTTGACATGGAGGAGGCAATGGCCGTGCATTATGGATGTCAAGATGGGCACTAGATCTTACGAAGACACTGCGACGGCCGAGAAAATTGCATACGAGAAGTCCAAGTTCCCATTGCAGGAGACGGTGGGGTTCCGTATTCAGGGTGTCAAAGTGTTCGACGTCAAACAAAAGAGCTATGTTGAATTCGACAAGCACTTTGGTCGCAGCATCACGTCGGAGGATGAGCTCGCTCCAGCCTTTAAAAATTACTTCCCAGTGGAAGACACACCGAAGACTATCAAACTGTTGGAAGCGGTGAGTTTGCTGCATTACCTGGTTGTGAAGAATATGTTGTTTATACTTTCCTTTTCCTACTGCGGTCTATGTTGTTTGCTGGCTATTTGCAGTTCTTGCGTCGCCTTGATCAACTGAAGAAGTGGTTCGATGAGCAACAAGGGACGGAGTTCATCGCTAGCTCCTTTCTCTTTCTGTACGACGGCGAAGAATCTGTCGAAGATGACACGACCGTGGCAGAGGCCTTCGGAGCTGACATCCGCCTCATCGACTTTGCCCACGCGACGCAGCCAGCTTCTCCCAAGCTCGACGAAGGGCTACGAACAGGCATCGCTACACTGATCACGTGCTTCCAGACTCTACTTCATGAATCCCAGAACCAGCAGTAAACAGCAAGTCCTCCAAGTGTATTTCTCATCATATGCTGAACGCCACTTGCAAAACTGCAGCATGTGCTGTCGATCACAAGCACATTCGTATTGGTGTAGGTAAAACTAGACAAATGGTCTAGTTGAAGCTAAAGTCGATGGAAAAAAGCCGTTTCGAAAATATAATATAGAATTACGAAAAGCTCAAGAGCTCAAGGCGTCCATTTCGGCTTCTTCGAGATCCCTAGCAGCTCCATTATGCGCACGAGCCAAGACAGCCCTAGCAATCAGCGGGAAGCGGGCGACTACCGGTCGGAGCTGGAGCGACTGCTGCACGTCTACGAGCCGGGCAACGAGGCGTCGGCTGCGCAGCTACTGGAGACGTACGCAGGCATGGAGCACGAGCTGGTGGAGTGCTATCGCCACTATTACGCGGGCAAGGGCAGCTTTCGCGTGGCTCTGGACGACAACCAGGAGGCCGGCTCGCCTCGGGTCTCGTCGTCTGGGCCTCTGCATCTGCCCACGTCGGCCATCGGCACCTATCTACAGGCCAAGCTACAGTCGAAACGAGGCGCGGCCCACAATATCAAGCTTGAAGATGTGCGGGGCCCCACTGCAGCTGACAGCCCCAGTAGGAAACGCCCAGCAGCCGTAGCACCACGACGACGAGCTACCAGCTTCACAGCCAGACTGCAACACGAAGCTGGACGGAGCAGCTTCGAAGACGATGAATTGCCTCGACGAGCATCCACGCCGACAGAGTTCAGTCGGAGTAGCTCGTAGAATACCCAGATCTTTATTAGAGAAGCGTCCTGTAACATGTGAACCTTTGCGGCCTTTGGCTCTGCCCCGTCGAGGAGCTCGGCCTCGCACCGAAAGTGTCTGAGCTTGCACAAGCAAGAGAAGGGGGAGGTGATGCTGGTTGCAGACTTCTGCACCATGAAGGCACCAAGATGTTGGTGGTGCCGCTGTACATGGGCGTAGGCAAGATGAACAAGGACGATCAACTTATAGATAATGACTTAAGGCTCAAAACAAAACATGTTGATGTGAATAATGCTTTTGCTCAATCCTTCCTTTAGCTCGATCAAAACTGGTTGGGTGGAAGGCTACGTTCCCAAGCCGACGGCATAAACACTTTGCTGCCGCTTCCTCGCGCGAGAGGAACTCCGATCCATAGCGGTTGTTTCTATCTCTATTTTAGCAGTGCAATCAGCTTTCGGAGTCGCTCACGCTTGCACTCGGTTCATCAGCTTCATCTCATAGTGCTCGACGTGCAAGAAAGCAGACTCGTTTGCGACCGCACTTCATTGCTGGCTTATAACATCTGCATCTGCTGCTGTTGCTGCTGTTGCATGCTGTGCATCGGGTGCGGGGGGTACCCGTTCGCTGCCGAGTAATACATCATGTTTTGCTGCTGAGATGCCGACTGGTCACTAGATGAAGCTTGCGGAGGCTGCTGGCTGTAGTATGCGCGCGGGGGTTGCTGCTGACCATAGGCCGCAGCGGCGGCGGCCGAGTCTGCTGCATTAAGGTGGTGGTGATACTGAGACGATTGAGTGGGATACGGCACGTGGTGGCCTGGTTGCTGTTGTTGCTGTGACTGCTCCTTGTTCACATCAAAATAGTCGACCCTTCCGTCCGGGTGGTGCTGGGGCATCTCCGGCTTGGCCGCCCAGTGCTGCGTATACGGGTTCTTCATCTGTTCAGGGGCGGTTCGCGACGAGTACGCCTGACGGTCCATACCAGGCTTGTACATGCTACCAGACACTGGAGGAAGAGAACCATTGTCCACAGGCATGTGGTATCGAGCAGCGCCAGCTGCTTGCAGACTAATGGGCTCATACGATCTCTGGTCGGCGTGGATCTGCAAATACTGACCGTTGCCAGACGCCTCATAGGCCTTGTAGCGCATGTCCATCTCGACACGCTGCTGCTGAACGTAAGCAGCACGCTGTGGGTCAACCTGACCATGTGGGTCACGCAAATCCTTAACACCCATCGCGAATGAAGGCGTAGTAATCTGTCGCATATCCATCATGTGCTGTGGCAACGAGCCAGGAACTCCAGCCGTGGCAAGTTGATCCTTTGGAAGCTTGCCCTTGGCGGCGTTGGCGTGGTATGAGCACTTCCCTTTCTTACGTGCAGGCTTGTTGCATCCAGCGTGGTCACAACGCTTACCGCCGCCGTGTTCGGCGCAGAAACCTCCGCCACGGTCGTTCTTGGTGCAGTCCGGGTGCTGGCAGAATCGGCTGCCGCCGTGGCCAGCACAGAAGCCGCCGCGTTGGGCGCCCTTGTTGCATCCTTCCTTCTCACAACGCTGGCCACCACCGTGAGCGCGGCAGAAACCGCCACCTTGGCTACTCTTGGTGCAGCCAGGGCTCTGGCAGCGGAGACCGCCACCGTGAGCTTTGCAGAGTCCGTTAGACTGGGACGCCTTGGTGCATCCAGGCTGCGTGCAGCGCTTGCCGCCGCCGTGACGGATGCAGAGGCCCTGGCCCTGACTGCTGCGCTCGCACCCGTCGACCATGCAGCGTCGGCCACCACCGTGGGCCTTGCACAGACCCTTGGAGCGTACGCGCTTGGTGCAACCTGGCATGGTGCAAAGGCGATTGGACTTTAGCGACTCGTTGCGGGCCGGCGCAGGTGTCGTCTTGGCCGTTGCGGCGGTCGTAGCCGCTGCGGAGGAGGCTTGGGCCTGGACCTTGGCGACGCTCGTGGGGGACGTGGTAACAGACGTTGGCTCAGTCTTGGGTCGCGAAGCGTCCTTGGACGACGCTGAGCTGGCCTTGCTGGCCGAGCCGCTGACGGAGGCCATGCTGTGGACGGCCTGGTCGTGTATTGTGCGCTCATGAGCGTACTGCTGGTACGGGGCCGCGTCGTAGTTGAAGGCCTGGGTGTCGAGCGCGGAAGAATCTTGCGGCTGCATGCTGCTGCTGGAGGACTGGGACGCCGAGGACGCGGACGTGGAGGCCATAAAACTAACTGCCCCTGCTCCGGCAGAAAAAATACTTGGGGCCTCGGAGACGGGCACCGCGAAGACGAAGCGAGTACCAACGGCCTGGTAGGAAACACAATGGTAAGCGCAGGACGACCACTCACTCTCCAAGGCTCCCCCTTCGCGTTCTGGCTATGCCCAGACGGGAAAGAAGGGGCAGCCGCGGGGCTAGGGGAGCACTGCGATTCAATGAATCGCGTCTAATTGTGTGCCGAGCCCCAAAAAGGTGGCTGTTCTCTTGAGACACGTGTCAACTGATATGGCGAGTCCAGCGCGGAGCTGTCGCCAAACATAGCTGTCGCCGAGCACTGCTGTCTTAATTTAGCGCGGTGTGAATCAGCGGCCGAGCCTCCGTCGCGGTGGCCTTCCAATCACGGCTGGGCGATGCGGCTGCAAAGGTACAACCCCATTCGCCGTAGATCCCTTCGCGTGTCCCAGCCCATCTCCTCGTCTTTTTCTGGCGTGACGAGAGAGCAGGCACTGTGAGCGAGATGAACCAATCGCCGCGGCTCGCGCGCGATTCAAACGGCGCGATCCGCTGTCTGATTGGCGGAATTTGAACCAGGATCAGGCGATTTAACAGCGTGCCAAAGCCGCGCGCGCCCAAATGCAAGTCAAACTGTATGGCAGTTCATGGCCGATGTGAATTGCTTGCTCCGCGAGAACAGCAGCGAGCTCCTACGATGTGCCGCCGTCTTTCAACCGCCGCAATTATTGCGAGCTCCTCGAGTAGGTACTGTAGCGACTGCAACTTGCCTCTGCAATGGCCTACACGTGACTGCGTGCACCTTTTCGCCGCATCGAAGCAGACAGCAGGGACTCTACCTTCGTCAGCGCCGTGGCCGCTTTGGCGCGTTTGAAACAGCGCCACGCCGGTCGCGCCGTCGGCTCAGCCTCGGCCTTACACTTCAGAATTGCAAGGCTGCGCCGACTGAGAGAAGAGCCAAGGCGGTCACAGCAATAATGGCTCTACGAAACCGCGAGATTAACTCCGTGCACGGACTGGGCCCCATTTCATTAGTGCGCGAGAGGCAGAAGCCGAAGTTTGCTGCTCCCTCTGGCGCCCGTGAGCTCCGCGATGCAGACGTTCGGCCTGCTCATCGGGTCATCAACGCTTGGTGTGTGCAGTGAAGTAACAGGCAACAACTGCACGTGGCAGCTCGGCAGGCTTGATCTGCAGGATGAGGTGACAGTGCAGGCCCGGCTCTTCGCGTATCGCAGAGCGCCTGGCCATTGCAGGCCACCTGGTTTCCAGGACGATTGCAAAGCAGGCTCGAATTCGTCAGCCCGACGACGACGTCGTTGGAGCGCGGCGCCAGCTCGTAGGATCAGCCTCGGGATCCGCTGGTCCGTATTGCCTGTGGGCGTTGCCATGTATGAGAGCGTGATAGCGTAGGCTAGTTACACTCCGTCGTGGCAATTAGGGGTTGCGCCTTGCAGGACAAGGCCCGCCAGGTCTGCTTGGCATCGTCGGGCTCCGTTATCGGCCCGCGATCTTGGTGACGAGCTCCAATGCAAGAGAAGGGCTTGGCGCGCAGAAAGCACCGCGGGGCGGACCTGTACCGTAGTGGCGGCGTCCGTGTTGTGCACGGCTCGTCGATGCCAGCTCGCTCGCTGCAACTTGCAGCACAAGCATTGCTTGAGGTCCGCGCCTTCGTTCGCGCGGTGCCGCGCCCTCCATCTCCGTGGCCGCGCTCTTGTTCTGGAGCTCGCCGCAAGCTCGCTCGCCACGCTAGCACGCACACAGCGACCAGGCTCCTTTTCTACTGGAATGCCATTTGGATGGTCGCGGCAATGGAACTCGAAGAAGGGACCCGGTCCGCCTTATGCGCGAGTGCGTGAGCTCATTTCGATACTCGCCATATTGGCTCGCAAGCTGCAGCAGATGACGAGGCGCACGCTGCTTAACCACTGAGGCCATGTTGAAGCAACATGAACGACAAGGATCGGATCTGGTGGGAGCTTAGGCAGGCTGCAGAGCGTCTCTGTCGGAGGCAGCACTGCCGACAATAGTTCGCACCTTGATAGATCTTGCATGCACGAACAATGAGCCTGTACTGGCGCCTTCCAGCACTACGCTAACAGCGGGTAGACCTTGTATCGAGGGATGAGAGCGACCTCGGCAAGAACAGCCTCCTCACTGAGGACACCCTCCTGGGCCTCCTCGGCCTCATCTGTGTATAAGACCGATCAAAGCTCTTCCTGCTATCCTGGCGTGTGCAGCAGCATCTTTCGCGCACCCGTAGGTAGATGCTGTAGCGCAGTAGAACTGCTTTACAGTCCAGCTAATAGTGAGGGTGCTGACTGCAACAAACAGAACAAATATTATGCTGTACAAGTAAGGTGAAATCTGTCCACCACAAACTCGACGGCTAAACGAGGCTACACAGCTCGTCAAACGATTGAGAGCGTTCAAGAAGTCTAATGGCACATAACGGAGTAAATAAACTAGGTCGTCTGCGAAAACGAAGGTTTTGTAAGCAAAAATGTTGGCTCGATTGATACAGCAGAATTCTGTGTGTTTGCGTTGACTGCAGATTCAGCTTGAAGCCTGCAGCAACAAACGACACAGAAAAAGTAGTAAAGCTTTAGAAAAAGCAGAAAACGCAGTTGGCACTGCAAGCTAAAGCCCTTGAACTAGCCGACGTGCGACGCTAACATTGATATTTCATTTGTTCGAGCGGTAAATGACTAGCGTAAATGTCATCGGGGAAAGCATTCAAATACAGCTTCACGATGTACCAACTGCTGCTGCAGATCCTGCCAACGTCCGTAATCTTCCGTTACGAGAGTTGAGTCAAATGCGCTCATCAATCCTGCTCTTACAGGTTCATCTTTTTGGACGTGTTCATCATTGAAAACAAACGCCTCAGGATAGCCTCCACAACAGTAGTAGTAGGCTAATGCCAACCTTGGATGGACCACAGGTACAGCATTAGCTACATTTCTCCTTTAGATATGTGTTGCTTGTGTGATGATATTGAGTTTACCCAAGTTTGCAGACGTATGTCCTCGAATAATTGTCTGACTAACAAATTAACTAGTACGCCACGAACTATAAACACTCTGTACTAAGGAGTGATTGATACCCACGTCGATTTTCCCTTGATGTGGTTCGATAATACGAATGTGATCACTAAACTGTTACTTCCACTGATCAACACCACCTTCTCTCTGTTGCTTGTTGCAGAGTTCCTACTCTCTCTGTTGCTTGTTGCAGAGTTCCTACAGGATCTAAGTTTGTGGTCACAGCGCTTTCGGAGGTGATCAGCTTGCGTCTAGCACGGTATTCACGAATATATTGCGGTGTTCTCTGATGCTTTCGTTGTTGCAATGCATAGTTCGTAGACTGCCAGGTAAACGAGTTTGTTTGTTGATAGGGCTGCTCTACCAAACGCTCCCAATGCACCTCGTTTACCATTGGGAATAGAAAGTGTCATTGGTACGCCACCTAAAAGCAGTCAATTAATTTCCTTCACATCACCTTGCAGAAATTTGACTTTACAGTTACACATAGTTACTGCTAGCATAGCGTATGTGCAGTTGTTGCATAGCCTAATGAAATGCCCACTTGTATTCCGAAGTGTGCACAGTGCACTGGAGTGTGCAAAGTGAAGTTCTTGTAGGCTGTCAGCTGACATCCGGGTCGAAATGTAATTTGTGATATAGTCCTGTCTATTTTTGATGCAGTTTGTAATATCGACCCGTCTATTATGTGTCACTCAATTCGCAAATTGCAAGGTCACCACCACCAATGCTGTCGGCAATGATGCTGCGGAAGCTTACTACACGCGGTGTGTCCGCTGCGTACTGCTCTCGTCTCGCGCCTGCCATCGTTCCTTCTGTGATGGCTGCCACCTTTTCTTCACCGGCCGCCAACCGCCGCGCTCGGCGTCTGCGCAGAGCCAATGCCTCGAAGGTTTCCAGTCCCGATCCGCGCACACCTTCTATCCTCGCAGACATTGAGCAGCTCTCGCGCAACGGTCTAGCACAGCGCGTGGAGATGCCGACGGAGCTGTTGGGCCGTCTTATCTCCATCGTTCGCAGCCGTACGCACTCGCAGCTTGAGACGCTGCGCCAGAAGCATGTGGGAGACCGCCGGAATACTCGCCAACTGCCGCTGGATATGAGCAAAACGCCGCTGGGCTGGACTATGGACCGTAACCAGCAGATCCCACCTTTTGCCTACGGACCGGCCGAAACGCTTGCCTACCTGGCCTACGAGATGGAGGCCACTTACGCCTGTACACACGCTGTATTCACGGAGCTACAGAAGCGGCTGCCGGACTTCAAACCCAAGTCCGTGCTGGACTTTGGTGCTGGTCCTGGTACGGCGTCTTGGGTAGCCAAGGACTTCTACGACGAGTCACTGGACAAATATCGTGTGGTGGAGCCCAGTCAATCCATGGTGGACGCGGCAGAAGTGCTTTTGGAAGGATTCCCAGGTCTCAGTGTGCGTCGCAACATTGCTGACATGTCGAGGGACATTGAGGCTGGAAACAAATATGACCTCATTGTGGTGAGCTACGTGTTCTCGGATATCACCAACGACTTTGAGCGTGTCGCGACAACCTCGGCGCTGTGGGAGCTACTGAGCGAGAATGGATGTCTAGTGGTTGTGGATCGCGGCAGTCCGTGGGGGTCGCACCACGTGCGATCGGCGCGTCAGTTTGTGCTGGACTCGGTCGCAGAAGATGAGGATGGAAAGGAAGATATTCGCATCGTCGCGCCGTGTCCGCACCACTTCGAGGTAAGACGTTGGATGCGATTAATTGTTGTGCTTCACAAACTCAACCGTGTCTGATATTAACAGTGCCCAGCAGCAGGAAGCACGTGGTGCCACTTTGTGCAGCGCTCACCGGTAGTGAACCACCCACGTGAGGCCACCACAAAGCGCTGGCATGGTCAGAAGGGCTCCAAGTTCTCATACATGATTATGCAGAAAACCCGCAAAGGTAGCGACGAAGATGCAGCAGCCAAGAAGAAGAAACCGGTTGCTCGTATGCTAAGAGGCCCCCTGCTTGCCACTCGCCATGTACACCTCGACCTGTGTACTCCCGAGGTAATGTTTTTTGTTGATGTGTACTCTATGCCGAGTTTCTGATAGCCGTTTGTTTTACTTGGATGTAGGGAAAGCTAGAGCGTCGTAGTGTTACCAGAGGTAAGTCGGTTCGCGAGGTGTATCGTGCATCGCGTAAGGCGCACTGGGGGGCGCTATGGCCAGCTGACGAATCCAGTTACCTGAAGGACAAGTAGAATCCGATTTGCCATATCCACTGACTAATAGACGCTGATGATTGACTGTGAGTTCAAAATGGCAGGATATTTGAGGTTGCTCAGGAAGGTGTCTGTTCGTGAACATTGTATCTTAGTCGCTCTGGAATGCCGGACAATGAGAGTGCAGCAAGGGCTTTACTGCTTGATCCTGGTGTAATGCTGGATGAGTCTGAGAGTACTGGTCAATCAGCAGCACTACCCTGCTCGGATCTAGACAGCTTTGTCAACGACGATAGCGCTATGGATAAAGAAGAGGGCGATGAAGATGATGGATCTACTGAGGAGCATTTGGCTTCAGATGACACCAACATAATAACGATGGTTCTGGTGACGCTGCTGTTTGCGGGGTTTCTAGCAGTGTGTGGAGCTGTGATCGTGCAAATGATGCGTGCTGATGAAGGTGCATTCGTCCGTCGGCTGGAGCAACGTACGGTTGTATCAGTGCTTGTGTTGTTGCAATGCTCAGTAATGATATTCTTTGGCGACTCCAGATATGCCACAAGTTCAGGCAAAGCATATTCAAGTGGAAGTTGACCTTGCTCAGCTCTACATGGGTGATCATGTCCAGGTTGAAAGTGTGGGCTCACGTTCCTTCGATGTAAGAGTCTCATTGAAATTTTTCTTGCTGTAGATCGAGGTAGACCGGATGCTCGTGTGCTCAAAATGTGCGGGTACAGGTGACGACGTGACCTCAGGATACCACACATGCCACAACTGTCAAGGCACAGGTGTGCACGATACTATTAAGCAAGTTGGGCCATTCCAGCAAAGAACACGCTCTGTGTAAGTGCATCGTGAGTTTCAAGGGAGTGAATTATCAAGTTTTCTGTTGCTGGCAATAGTTGCAATGTCTGCCAAGGCCGAGGTCGAGTGGCAAACAGCAAGTGCGGCGTTTGCAAAGGAAAAGGTCTGCGCCGTGAAGCCGCTACGCTTGGCGTGCATATTGAACGCGGTGTTCGTCACGGTGACGAGCTCTTGCTGGTGCGTGAAGGGGACCATGTTCTGCATCACGTTCCTGGACACATTGTCGTGCATGTGGTAAGGCTAATGATGCCTCTAAAAGAACATCACAATGCAATCAACGGACATTGATGTGCTGTTCTTGTAGGCAATGACCCCACACCCGATTTTCACTCGACGTGAAGATGACTTGGAGATGACGTTGGAAATCACCTTACTCGAGGAATGCTTATCGCTTGACAACATGGACTTGTCGTGGAAGCTAATCATGACGTAATTCACTGTAGCAGGCGTTAGTAGGCTTCTCTCGGGAGATTGTGCATCTCGACGGACGTATTCTCATGTTAAACCGCGAAATTGTTGTCCAGCCCAACACTGTCTGGAAGATCCCTGACGAAGGAATGCCACGTCGAAATCTGCCTGGAGAGTTTGGATACTTGCTCGTCCACTTCAACATCATGTATCCAATCGAGCTCGATGCAGTCGCCAAATCTGGTAAGGACACAACGAGTTCTAGCAACACATTCAGTCCATGCTCACCTTCATTTGCTGCAGTCGTTTGCCAACTCTTAAGTGACTGATTCGAATCACCAGAATCGGGAGACAAAACACCAGCTTCCGCTCACCGAGCATTGTCGTTAAAAAGTTGGTTCTTTTTCTTGCATTTAGTGTGCTTTTCGCAAGCTTCATCACCTTGGAGCTAGGCTAGCTGCGCAGTCCTCACTCCGCCTCACTGGCGCTGTATTTCCCCTTCCTAACCCGAAGATTCTACCACGTCACTGCGCTGCATCCACACTCGACGCTGTCCTGTTCATCTGCACTCAATTCCAAGGTCACTTCAACATGCTTCACCAAAAGCTCGGGTTGTTAAACTGATGTATGTACCTCACTCTTGATCGATCGTCCTGGTTGTTTACTGCAGCTTGCTGGCAACCGCGTCCACGTGGGGGACAGTCGACAGCTTGCCGATGGCAGCCACGGAAGGCGTAGCCTTCAGTGCCTTCTGAGCCAGCTCCTGCAGTTTAGCAGCGGTCACACCCTCAACAAGTTCCGATGGCGACTTGGACACAAAGCCCGTGGTGATCAGACCCACACGGTTCAGAGTGCCTGCCTGGGTACTGTACTGTCCGAACGCTTCCAGAGCGGCCGTGGTCTTGGCGGCAGCAAGCTCCTCCTTAGTAGCCGGGGCCGATGCAGCCTTCTTGAGCTCAGCAGCGAACGAGTCCACAAGAGCGCCAGCCTCCGAGGGGGCAGCGTAACCTGACAAACCCACCAGAGCGGCATCGCTGTAGCTGGAAAGGAAAGCCGAGGCCTTCTTGTTGTTGAGTCGCAGGCTCAACAGAGCGCGCAGCACCTGCGAGGCACCGAAGTCGGCGGAGTCACGACCCACAGTAGGTAGCGCCAGAGCAACGTGCGTGAACTTGCCCGCCTTCTTGACGCGAGTCTCACCGCCCACATACTTGGCCGAGGCGCTGGCAGCCTTAGCTCCCTTGGCGACCGAGCCGAAGTACGTGTTGGCCAGGTCGGTCAGAGTGTAGTGGGCTACACCGGCACCGACAAGAGCGGCGTTGGACGTGTTGACGTACTTGTCGTAGTACGCCCAGAGCGCCTCGGGACTGAGCGTGTTCAGGTTCTCAGCCACCAGTGAGCGACCCAGCGTCAAGTCGTCGTAGAAAGCAGCGGCGTGCACACCCTCCAGCAGCGAGGCCGAAGCGTCCTCAGTGATCTTCTCGAACTCGGCCTGCACCACCTTCTTCTGCTCGTCCACGTCGTAGAGCGCGAACTTAGGGGCCAGCGTGGTCTCGGCCAGGATCTCGGCGGCCGCCTCCAGCTGGTCAGGTAGCACGCTCACGCTGTAGCGCACAAAGTCGCGGCCAGCCTGGGCGTTCACCACGCCGCCAATGGCCTCAATGTCGCGGTACAGACGCAGGTCCGAGCGGCTCTGCGTGGCGCGGAAGGCCATCTTGGTAAATAGCTGCGACACACCCGAAGTCTCGTCGCTCTCATCACGCACGCCCGTGTTAAGCTGCACACCGATGGTGGCCACGTGGGCGGCGCGGTCGTCCGAGCCCAGCGTCAGGCCCGACGAGGCCGTGGACGACGTGAGATTGGGGGCGGCAGCGGCCTTCGGCTGCGTCTTGGGCACGGCCGGGAACTCCTCGCTCAGGGCCACGCTGGGCATGGCGCTGGCCTTGGTGAACAGCGAGCGCGACGCGCGGGCCGCGAGCTTGGAGGACGACGATGCGAGCATCTCGGCGATCTAAAGGGCAATAGAGAGGTGGGGTGCAGCTCCAACGCGTTTCTGTGCTTCTGGTGGTGGGGCGTCTGTGAGGCCCTCAGAGCCGCACACAGAGTCTGCTGCTGGATTGGCTGAAATTGAGGAAATCTGCAGTGTGAATAAGTTTGTAATAATTGTATGCTGAATCGGTGTTGCACATAATATTGGTGTAGACCACCCTAGCATTTCAGTATCTCTAGACTCAGAGAAAGCACTCTCGAACATGGCCACAACCTCCGTCAACTGCTTTGCATAGAGAGCAAGATGGATGTCAACAGCACCAGCACAATAGGTTCAGGTCCTAGACTGATTCCTGAATGGTAGGAATCCAAGGATGTTTCGGCACAGCAGTTGCTCCTAGGGACAGTCAATGACATGTCATCGTATGACACATACACCTTCTACCACTTCGCAGCCGTCGTACCAGGCGACATCAACGCCATCGTCAGGCTCCGTTCGAGTCAAAGTTTGCAACGAAACATGTGAGTTGAAGTTGCCTCAGGAATGAAGGTCGTCGCACTTAGTTGAGCCCACGCTGTAGCTCGCGACCTTTCGCGCTCTCTGCCGCTTCGTCACTTTATCAAGGGCGGAGGTGGAGAAGATCGTCTGAGAATCCAGAGCTAGCACACAAGGCAAGTCGCAGCAAGAGAGAGAGAGCAAGCGTCCAGAACTGGCCGATCTACGATGGAGAGGAAGCGCGTGGTGGCGCGCTTCATGGTGCACAAGGTGGGCAGCTTCGTGGTCAAGGAGCGTGTGCTGTGCTTCGGCGAGTACTCATTCTCGACGCTGGACCGCGAGAACCAACAAGTGACCAATACGTGGCCATATGAGGATGTGGACGGTGCCAGCGTACTGGAGGGTGAGACGGATTTCGTCATCCACACACCACGCCACCGCATCAAGAAGACAGTTTATCGCTGCCACTTCCGCATGGAGGTTTTGGTTTGCCTCATGCGTCTACGCAGTCAGCATCATGCCAAGATGCCCGATGCGCCTCAGCCTCCACCCACAGAGCTGCAGACACACACGTTCCAGAGTCTCAAGTACCACAAGAGCGGCGTGCAGTCCACGTGCGTTGTGGAGGTCCGTCCTGATGGCATCTACCAGAAAGATACGGAGGGAGACTTGATGAGCCACATTCCGTACACGAGTCTGGTCTCTATTGATCTCATCTGTGATGACCATGAAGCTATTGCTCTCAATCACTCAGACAATTCGAGTTTGTTCATTGTACCGAGACGCACAGAGCTGGCACAAGTCATCAACAAAGTCATGAAAGCCTACGGCATGCAAATCAATGAATATCGCAAGAAAACCATGGAAGCGGCGTTGAAAGACGACGGCAAAGCGTCCTTGACGACCAGTGTGTCGTTCGAGTACCAAGTTCTAAAGGTCTCGCAGTCGAACGAGTCTAGTGCTGCGCCGAGAACACTCTCCGTCTCGGAAAAATACATTACAGAGTACGAAGATGCCAAGACGGTCATTTCTAGCCGCCCGCTGTCGCGCATTTACAGTTTGATCATGTACCAAGATACGCTCCAGGCGTTTGAAATTGTGTATGTGGATGGAGTCAAGCGCAAATACTATTCTGCTCAGCGAGAGAAAATTGTGTGTGAATTGGTGGTGTCTTGTCATGCGCTTGGAAATTATCAGGTCGGTGTGGAAGTGACGGATGTCCCGGATTCGGTACGCATGATACCTCGCAAGATAATATTGCAAGAAGGCAACAAAATCGCGAATACTTTGTCAAATGTTAATGTGATGGATCGCGAGCTCCGTGTCGCGCAAGCAAATATATTGCAGCTGCTAGCAGTGCATGGATATCGTAAGACAGCACGTACTCAACGGCAGCTTCCTCGTGGCCTCGATGAGGAGATGCACTCTTTGGCGCTAGAGCTTAATGCCAACACGCCAACTTCCGGTGTGATTGCACAGCCGAACAAGCCTTTTGAGAAGGTATTATATGTGCTTGCACGTGAGCTCCATGACATTGTAGGCCGTCACGGTGCGACGCACGACTTTGTGAGTACATACCTTCAGTGTCTATATCGGTTAACGCTTGCCCCACCTGCCATCAACGAGTTCATGAAAATTCTGACAGAGGTGCGTTGTTTGATATCTCAACATGTGCAATTGGTACGGACCGCTTATTTTTGTTGTAACATATAAATGTATATGCATCTTGTTCTAGCGAGGCGAAGATTACATTGGTACAATATCTAAGATTTTGGTGAGCAAGGATTCGGTTGCTATCTACTGGATGTTCATGCTACTAAGCCGGGTCATGGGATCCAAAGCCCATAAGATACAGTGTCGCCAACTACTGCTATCCAATGGTTTTTTCATGACAACGCTACATTCGTTGCTAGACGAAGATACCCATGTAAGTCGGACGTTTAATGACTGTCAACTGCATTATGATAATCTAACGCGTTTCGTTGTGTGTTGTGTAGACGGGTACGTTTTTATCTGATCTGCCGACGATGAAATTGTGCCAGTTTATTTTATTACTTGTAAAGGCAAATATCGAGAAGCAGAAGAAACTTTCAGAAGCGCTTTATCAGCACCTGGCGACCAAATACCGAATGCTGCTGCGAATTTTGTTCAGCTTTCCTGGCTTGGGTACAGTGGAGGCCTGTGTGGGCATTCTGAGCAGAATGACGAAAAATCCAGCATTTTTGCACTTTGGTAATATGGGCTCCCCATTACGATCAAATGATGGAAAGGTTCCTCGGCAAACTCTTAGCTTCGGCGAGACGTTGAATTTTGGTCCAGGAAGTCAGCGTGGAGTGGTGGCTCCATTGTCATCTCGTCCTCTACATGCATATTCATCGCGACGAAATCATTTCGGTTCGAGCCGAAACAACACATTTTCATCATCAGCATCTTCTTCAAGTGATTTATCGGGCGCTCCAGCTAACGTGGTGGTTGTCCAGAACCCAGAAGTGTTACTGCGGCAATATCGACAATTTCTCGAGGCAGCATGTGGTTCCTTAAAGATGGGAATCGATCAATATGATGATCCGGTGTTTTTGCGACTTCGCTATCGATGCCGCAATACTTTCTTGCAGGAACTCATGAGTCATTTGGTGGGTAGTTTTGAGGAATTTGAGCGCGTATACAGTGTTGACTGCTGCCAATTCAGTGGCTTCATCGGAACAACAAATGGACAACGAGAAAAGACTAAGTTTTATCTGACCCCACGAGCTCTGATTGCTGTACGAATCGTGACTAAGCATACTCATGAATTTGAATATCGCACAATTGAAGAAATTACTCAAGCGACAGCAATTCCAGATGCGTTCATTCTCACAGCAAAGAGCAAATTGAAGTTCATCTATTCCGACCAATGTCGTGAAATGGTGGAAAAAATGAAGACATTAGCTGGTGTTATTGGAATTCATCTTCGGTTCAAAACTCGGGACAAGCTCCCAAAGTATCCAGTGGAAAGTCAACTGGACCAATCAGCTTTTCAATCAAATGATTTATTTGATGTTCAAAGACGAACAGGTCGGCATGGGTCCACACACCTGCGAAAGAAAAAGCTTTGTTTTGTAGACGGAACTATTGAAGAGTTCACCAACAGCTCAAAAAAGATATATGATTTGAAGAATTTGAGGCGTGTAGTGGTTCCAGGTTTGGAAAGTGACAAAACACAGGCTGTGGTTGCGTTGGAATTTTCGGATTGCAGTCGTGTGGTTTACGTTCCTTACGACATCGACAAGTTTCTTGCGGCGTTAATCGACGGATATCGTTACGTCGACAATTATGATGTATCACTAAGTCGAGATTTCTCTAATTTGAACCCGAGAATGTTTCCCAGGGTATTGTTAAATGATGAGCATGAACGCTTCCTCTATCTTAACCATGACGGGCTCTACATTCCAGCACATGTTGTTTTGGAGAAGGAGATTGAAATGATGAGTGGAGAAAGCGTAAGTATTACGTCTGCGACAAACAGGGTCGCCTTTGCTCTCGAGAGCTTAAATATGAATGTCGAAATGGAAGATTTTGCGGGGAAGTCAATGCGTGGGCGCTTGGAGAAGCTATCGTTCGGCTCTTTACTTCATGGCATCAATAATATGGTAAGTGACATGTCACTTTTGTTTTACTCGCTTCCGAGCTAACGTTGATGTCTTACGTGTACTGGTATAGCTTGAACACTCCTGCAAACCACCGATTCGTGCGAATGAAATTTGTGTTATTCTCGATACGTTCTGTCGTGTCAATGACGGCTGCTACCGAATTGCAATGGAACAGACAAATGGTGGTGCCATGGTTGTGGTTCCAACTCTGGCTCAAGTGCTGGTATCTGGTGATCCGATTGCGACTGTGTGGGCTGTAAACGCACTTCACTCGCTGATCGCTGACAAATCGCGATCAAATGCACATCGAGTAGCTGAAAAAGACATTCGCTATCAAGTCTTTGAGCATAAGAAGCTTATTTCGCTATTGACTGATCTTCTGGAACAGCGTAACCCAAGCATCACTTTGGTCATGCTACAACTGGTTCTGGATGTACTGGTCGTATCTCGCCATAGTACCGATAACAATCACTTCGACTCCATTGTGAAAGCGCTTGGAGGAAAGTATGCACTGTTGCTAGAGCTAGCATCTCAAAACGTGAACGCAGGATTGGCTGCTGCTGTTATTTGCGTGCTGAAGGTCCTTGTTGACCACTGTGATCACAAGGTGAGACGACGCATTTGTGACGTAGCGCTGGATTCCGGTCTTACTCTCAATCATCTCCACAAGGCGTTTTTTCACCCCTCTGATAACGCAAAGGAGACCTATCAGTACATCGCAAGCATCTGGGTGACTCATCACAAGGCCTCCCATGAAATGCTTGTAAGGATACTTCCCCATGGATTTATTCGAATGATATCGAGCACGATGGTGCGGAAACTATTAAAGAAGCAGCGAGCTCGCCAGACCGAATCTGCGAGGAGGAAAAGCAAGCATCAATTTCAGGATCAAGCTGATGGATCAGAGTGGTTTATTCGTCGCATGCAGCTTCAGATCGGAACATTGTTTGCTAGTGGTTCCGTTAAAGAAATTCGAGTCAAGGAAGATCCCTCACGGATGAATTACCCGGGAGAATCGTCTACAGACATGGCCCTCCTATCGAGCATGGTCGGGAAGGATTTCATGCTTCCAGACTTGATTTGGAATGAACTAACGCGAGGTGAACTAAAAACTGCTCTCAAAACTGCACTCGAAGATTTCCACCAATTCAAAGCGAATCAAGCAGCTGTACTGTCTTTGGCGATTGCCTCTCGAAAAGGAAACATTGAGCCCAAGTGGAATCACGCTCAATTTTGTGTGAAGTACGAAAGCATTGCCCAGGAGCTTCAAGTCGACGGATTTTACCTGCGTGTTATTACGGAAAGGATAAATGATGGATCCTTGCAGCTGGCAGAAGTAGCCAAAATAGCTCGTGCGATGGAAGCAGGAACACACCGAGGTAAGCTGAAAAATTCGAGCAGCCTCTTTTTTGCCAGTATGGATATTGCGAAAGACCCAGCAAAGTTTTTCAATGAGGTTTACCAGTGTTGGTTGGAGCATTTGCACCTAAACAATATTCCTCTATCTGGAACGAACGATTGGTCTGCAAGCGGAAGTAAAGGATTTCCGCAGTTCACTGGAGCAACTGGAAGCGAACAGCATGGTCATTCGATGCTGAAGATCCTGATCGAGCTAGCTAGCATATTCCCCGAAGCCCGATCTATTACAAAGCATCGAGCTCGATTTCTTACTGAGCTGTTACGGAATTCGTACCTGGCAAGTGAAATCCAAGACATCATAGAATTAATGTCTGGACTAAGTATGTCTGGTGAGACGTGTGCCGAGTTGTGTACGAAGAATCACATCCAAGTGTTGTTGTACATGTCGTTGTTGTCACACAGGTGCCTAACAGCATCAATAGGCAGTGGCATGACGAACGACCACGGTGATATACCGATGATGGATTCATTCATTACATCGGAAGTTAATGATACTTCTTCCGTTCCGATAGCAGAACTTTCCCTATACAATGAATCAAGGTTCGCGCTCAGATGGAGCATTAAGCTTAAGGCTATGGGAGAAGCTCAAGAAAACAGTGTGATTAAAGGGCCATGTTCAGCAAATGAGCTGAAAGAGTATCTAGATGCTGATCCGTTCATCCGACATCGCCAGATTGACGCCCTATACGTTTGCTGTTGCTCTACACATGATGAGTATTCAGGTAGTGAAGACCACACATGGAAGTCAATGTTTGAGTTTCCAGAGTTACGATGGATGGAGCTAACTGACGAACCTATTGACACAAGTTGTGCGTCATTTGCCTTAAAGACGCTAAGAAACTTCATGGTCAAAGACCAGCGCAAAGTGTCCATTGGGAACGAAAACTTGTGGCCGCCTCCTCTAGTGAATACTGTGGTAGCTAATACGTCATCATTAGCTTTATTGGTTCAACTACTTCTGGTAAATAACGCCAACGTACGAAGGTATATCTGTGAGATGCTGATGTCACTAAGCGACGAGGAGCTACAAGAGATTTACAGGTATGGCGCTTTCTATTTCATTTTGTCAACGGTTGCGAATCCTAGAGGAACCGATAAGGTGCCTGCTTTCATTCCAGAGGCAACACTACTGAAACGAGTCCATCGGATTAGGCGGTCATCGGAGCGATATGTGGGACAGAGTTACCTGACAGATATGCTGCCTGAGTCGCTCATCGGACTGTTGGATTCGGAGACCCCTGAGGATTTTGCAGATGTGTACAGCGGCCGTAAGCACGACAAACGCGTTCTCTGGTCGTCAACGATGAGGTTGCATTTGCAAGAGATGATGGACGAGCATCTCCGGGTATTCAAAGAAAGCTTAATGAAAAGCGTCACAGCGAAGTACGACTACTCTCCGATTCCACCGATTTCTTACCTGGAATTGTCTGGAGATGTCTACTGCAGCGGCTTCTACCTCTCAACGTTTGACCAGTCTAATTCAGCTGCCGAAGAGGTAGAAGATCCTGTTTTTATGATGAAAAGTATTGAAGAAAAGTGGCGATATCTAGCACGACGTCAAACGAATGGTATGGAGGAGGACGTGGACCACTCAGACGCATACAAGGTCTTTGGTTGGAGCGAAGACATATCATTCTCTTCATCGGATTTACGCACACGCTATCGAGAGTTATGGCAGCAACAGATTGAATTAGCCAAAGTTCGTCATGCATTTGACTCACTTTGTGCTGCACTTGAACGCAAGAATGAGGCTGACGGAGGTCGGACGTCGATTGAAGTTATCGAGCGCATTTTGAAATCGCAACTACAGCTAATGGATAAATATGGCTTCCAGTTTTTCTCTTTTGAGTCGTCAACACTTGACCTTCTTATTCGAGTGCTTTCTTCTCGATCATCTGGAGAGTCAAAATTCCATGGTCTTTCGATGAAAGTGCTGCAGCGCTTGCTTACGGTTGCTCCACAAAATGGACCACTTCTTGTAATGATTGATGGAAGTTGGGACGTAATCTTGGAATTGGTGGAAGACTGTGCGTACAGTCACGACGTAGCAGCAAAAGAGAGCATGTTCTCTATTCTTCAATTGCTTCTTGCATCAGAAGAAGGAGTACAATCGCTTCTGGAACTAAACAAGACTTCGTCTAATGACGTACCACCGTCGAAGGCATTCGACTTTAGCACCTTTACGGACGATGACAATACGTCGTTTTTCACTGCGACTGAGTACCCGTCTCAGAACGGGACGAGCAAGTCCAAGTATGCCCAGCGCGTGTATTCCTTGTTAGATGATGTCATCCTTTCTTTTGAGAACATTCAGCCGTGGCATATCCAAAAGATGTCGTTTGAAATCGCGTCATCACTGTGCCGGAGCCATGAGCTGCAAGAACAAATAATGGCTTCAACGCGTGTGTTTTGGAAGGGTCTCTATTTGATTTTAGCATCAGCCGAGAGTTCGTCAGGAATCGACACCTCACAGGAAAGCACTACTGCCTTGGAGAAACAGGAGCGTGAGATGCTGGAGAGCGCTTTTGGAGCACTCCGATCACTAGCTTTAGGTCCAGACGGCAATAGTCGATCGGCAGGGCTTGACGCCTTAGCAAACCTCCTTCCGATGGACTTCTTGGATTGTCTCGAGAAACCTAATGGGCACGACTTCTGTACTATTTTACTGTCCAATATTCGTGAGCCAACCTGCATCTGGAATGACAACACGAGATCCGAGCTCTCTCAACTAACGGAAGAGTTTTGCACGGACCCTAATGGTGACGGAGTATCGTTTTTGGAAAGCGCAACTAACCACATGTACGATTGCCTCAGTTCCGAGCCGTTTGTTGGTGGGATTTATCTCCTGATCTTATTGGAAAAGTCCGAAGTGGATCCGCAAACAATTACGGAGGACACGCTGTATCCAACTACTGCAATTTATTTTTTGGAATCACTTTTCTGTTTTTTGAACGAAAACAGAGATCCCAAGCTCGGTATTTATTCTGATACACTGCCAGCGTTAGACTGCTTGAGTCTTCTCTGTGACTTGCCAGCCTTTCGACCCGCTATTGTAGAATGCTTAGAGCAACATGTCGATGATGTAGACGCTGTGAATGCCTCAATTTCAGTGGCGACGCTCGGCAGATATTTGTTACCGTTTGATGGTGATGACAAATCAAAGGCAGCAGTTTCGATATCGTCTCGCCGATCCCTATCGACATACGGGTTTAAAGCGAAGGCTGAATCTGATGATGCACCTGCTGGGATGGAAGCTGAGTTTGGAAATGTGGACTATTTGGCCCGCCAAGAACTTGCGCTTCTTATTTTAAACAAAATATGCGGGTTTGAGTGTAACTTGGAGGGAATGCTGGCACCTTTCTGTCAGTTCACGTGGTGTCTTCAGGTTATCACGGATCATCTTGGATACGAGCAAGCCTTTTATGCGCTTTCATGCTTGGCCGAGCTGTGTGACACTTGCCTAGTTATTGCCGAGTACGTACAAGATAGCGGACTATGGATCGAGATATTGGGTATCGCGCTTCAATCCAGGCAGAACGTTCTCCACGAACACTTTCTCAGAGCTGAGGCATTGCGAGAGCCTGCCTTTGAAGTTTTGTACGCGTTACTGATGAAAGATCTCGCTTTAAGAGAGAAGATGTACAGTGGGCTTTGCCGCTTTCTTCCCTACCCGATTGTGTACCAAATTCACTTGGACCCTAGCAAAGCGACACGATTCTTCGATGATAACCACGAGAAGAGTGATTTGATTTGGAATTCCCACAAACGTACAGAGGTGCGCAACAAGCTCGACCAAATTATTTGTCGGAATCGGATAGAGCGATCGATAGCAAAGCGAGATTCTGTCCTCCTTGACGAAGAGACGGATTTTATCCCGTACCCCCACAATTTTGTGGCAGGCCTTTATATTGATCGATTCTTATCTCGACCAGACCCAGAAAAGTTGACAAACCCAGCATACAATCTAGAGTTGCTTTTCCAGTTGTGGAGAACCCAACTTGACCAGCTAATGAGCTACGATTTACAAAATCCACCGGATAGCCTCAAGAAAACAGCCGATGAAATTGACAAGTATACCATGGCCATTACGCACATTTTGCGAGCTTCACTCGATGTTGATGAAAGCATCGCAGACAACGGCATGCCGGAACAGATTGTGAAATTGGTGCGTTATTGTAATCAGCACTTGATTACAAGCTTCCCGTACCGTTGCATTTTGCGTATTGCTCGGCGTTTGGTGCAATTTCCAGAGATCACTTCGAAAGAGTTTGTGGAGTTGCTTACTTGCCGAATAACCATGCAACATCCTGACATTCCGTATTTGCTGAAAGCCCTTCGTCGAGTGTTAGAGGCGCGCAATACTGAACTGACAGAAAGCGGGGCGAAGGATGACCCTGAATATTGGTTGAAAGATCTCAAGTATTACCCTCAGATGCTGGCGTTCCTGGAAGGATTGGTTGAAAATAAGGAGCAGGTTGAGCATGCTCTTCTTTCCAACGTTAATCGCGTGCTTCGCATCATCCATGCTGAAGTGCCAAAGGAAACACACTTGAAGCAAATGTCGCGTAGCTTCATGGGACGCTGGCACAATTTCACACTCGAAAGCCGTCCGTCAATGATGCGCAACTCGATTAAGACGGGGCAATCCGAAACAAAGCCGCCAGCTACCTCAAAAAATGTGGAAACGACCAATCCGGATGTCTTGAGTACTCAAAGTTTCGACGTGGATGGAGCAAGAGGGCTAGCATCAACTATTGCGAGCACTCAGAGCTTCGATGTAGATGGCGAGAGAGAGCCTTCCATCCGTGTTGACATCAAGGGCGTTCCTGATGATCGTGAAATTGACATCGATGGCACGTTTATTCAAGTTCCTCCAAAAAGCATCAACTTTACCGATGGTGCTGTCCAGTTGACAGATGCTGTAGCTCCTCGCAGTTTCCGATACAGGGGAAATGTGCACAATTCACCACTGCCATCCCCACCGTCAGTCCGCTACTCAACATTAGGAGCTCAATACGAGCCCGTTGACTCCCAATACCACTCAAAGAAGGCAGCAGAGTATGACGAACACGAGGATGATGAGGACATTTTTGCTACTCGACCACGACGCGGAAGTGTACCGTTAAAGCCAGTCGACGTCGAAGTGAAGCGCGTTAACGGAAATAGGTTGGTTTCTGCTGCAGGTGACATTCCTATGAGCAGCATTAATGTCGACTACAGCTCACAAGCGCCAGCTACTCGACGTCGAGATCAAGAGACTGAAATCCCGTCGGAAACGACGACGTATCTGAGTCGGCAAAGCGGAATGAGTGGTATGACCTCGGAACGACGCTATTCACTACTGGACTCTTGGAAACCACCAAGCTCAACAGCACCAAACTCATCGCTGACAACACTCACTATTTCCCGGCGAGGACGTCGCGCTGCTGCCGTTTACAGCCGACACAAGTCCAAGAAGAAGAGATGGTTCAACAGATAGATAGTTGAAGTGAACCCTCATAATTTTATATTCACTAAATTTCAAAAATACAAGTTGAAGCTGACCATCACTCTTCGTTTTGCCTGCGTCAAGGTAAGTAAGATCGGTAGTGCCTTGCATGGGAGTTTCTAGTCGCTCTAACTGCGTGTGGTTGTGCAGTTCCTGGGGTTGTGATGAGTTGGCAGCAGAATATTGTGCTTCAGTGCACTTATGGAGCTCCTGCTCAGGAAGAGAGAGATTCAGGTCCACAAGGGGACAGCAGAATCCTTCGATACATCAAAACGCTGACAAGTCACCAAACGAACGCCAAACAGCAGCGGATGGATCGATATCTGCAACAAGTCAAGCACACACAGCCGGTGAAGGAGTATGATGTGAAAGGTTGGCAGTCATGTCGACAACCAACGGCCAAGAAATCGCTGAATGCATCGAATGCTACGACTGTAAATGGAGAAACACCAAGGAGGGAGAAGTTACCTCGTAGTAACGCTGCAATGCAGAGTCATCGTGGTGTCCATGGGAAAAAGTTGACAAACTCGAGGAAGGACACAAGTATGCCATTAAAGCGTTCGGACGATGGAAAACCAAGCCATCGGCAACAGAAGAAGCTGAAGCGAGCACCCAACCAGCAGCAGATCGCTGTTATTGAATCGTTGGACCGATTCAGTTTTAAAGGTGCAGGTCCTCAAGACAATCCGCAAGCAAGTGAATATTCTAACAAGATGCTCGCTCCGACTGGAAACAAGACAGCGCAACAAAGTCAGGCACAGCTTTCGACACGAACTGCGGATCCTGTGTTCAAAACTATCATTGACTTGGGGCAACGCGGGACCAAGGAGAAGTATCCGGATGAGGTCTAGCCAGGAAACCTATCAATGTGGTCGGTACCAAGTCTAATGTTGATTTTAATGTTGACTTGGCTTGTTCAGGTGCTCAAGCCGCTTCCACCCAAAGCGTCTACCACTCCTAGTGCAGCTCAAGACCCATGGAACAACTCGATCCAGCACATATTCCATTCATCGGAGGAAAAGCAGCAAGGAAATCACGACTGTGCTCTTCAAGAGGAAGTCTTCGTCACCGCTTACGACCCTCTTAGCGCCACGATGCAGTCGATCTACTTTTGATAAGCGTAACGAACCCCAAACTTCTCATGCTAGTCAAAATCTTCAGCACGGCAAAGGTCGCGACTAGTGATCTTGTCAGCATATTGCCATTCTTCATGCAGCTCCACGCTTGGTGTTTGCTCTTGGTAGCGCAATTTGCGAAATGCTGCATGTTGTCAGGTGGGGAGCATCAATTCGTCCAAGCAAATGACTTTCGCAATGAATATCCATCGTCGGAGTCGTTGTGTGGAGAGAATCTCACCAAGGAGACCGGCATGCTCAACGGTCTCTACTACGTGTTCTACGTGTCGTCCGCCACGAAACCTGACGTCCCCGTGATTTTGTGGCTTTCGGGTGGTCCTGGATGTTCTGGGTTAGTCGCCTTGCTATTCGAAAATGGTCCTTGTTTATTTGACGATGAGGCAGACTCAATCTCGTTCAATCCGTACTCGTGGACTGGACTTGCTCACGTTATATACCTCGACCAGCCTAAAGGCACAGGATACAGTGATGGAGATAATGGAGTTACAAACCCTTGGTCGTTCGAAGGTGCTGCTGACGACATGCGGACGTTCCTCCAGCATTTTTACCGGCAGCATTCAACACTCAAAGCAAGCGACTTCTACGTCTTTGGAGAGAGTTATGCAGGACATTACGTACCAGATTTGGCAGTAAGACTGCTTGATGAGGATAGCTCGCTTCCAAAGTTGAAAGGTATTGCAATCGGCAACGGCGTTGTGTCGACCATGGCTTGGGTCGACACGGTGATCCCATTCCTCAAAGCCAATGAGTATGGCTACGACTTTCTAGGCTGGAATGAAGAAGGTATCCAAACAATTCGCAATCGATTCATGTCGGCGCTTGCAAGGTGCAGAAGAGGAGGTAACTTAAGTCACGTACCCACGCAGAGTGGCAGCTCCGATTGCGCTGAGGCTCTACGAAGCCTTTCAGAATTTCAAGGAGCAACAGCCTCCTCTGTCTGGAACATTGGTCGGAACGTGTATGACATGCGTCGAGAATGCCATCTTGACGATGCCCTTCAACTCTGTTACCGCTTTTCTCGTCTTCAGACATTCGTCAACAGTCCACACGTGAGCTCATATTTCGATGATGTTCCTTATGAGTGGAGTGTGTGTTCTTCTGATGCTCTCCCGGAGTTGTCAACAATGGATAAGCTGGAGGAAAGTGAGTCGAACGTCGTTCGAGCTCTTGAGCACGGTGTTCGCGTACTAGTATACGGTGGTGACGCCGACACCGTCGTCAATTGGTTGTCCCAAGACACGTGGACTCGCGATCTGACTTGGGAATATCAAGCTGAGTTCAATTCCGTCAGCTTCGCCGAGCACAAACTCCAAAACCAACCAATCGGTCGTGTGCGCTCTTCCCACGGCTTGAGCTTCATGAAAGTCTACAACGCAGGCCACGTACGTACAGCTATAAAGTTCCTGCATCTCCTTTCTCACCTCGTTCTGTGTAGATGGTTCCTCACGATCAACCTGCTGCTGCATACGAAATCGTCCGCAGCTTCCTATACGACGCTCCAGGCGCTGGGATGTTCAGTTAGACACGAGCTGCAGACACAAGACACCTACATACCAACATGTAGTTTAGAATTACTAGTTAAAACCTCCAACGTAGATCTCTACCCCCTGGATTGCCCCTCATTGCACGAGAGACAGAAGACGCGGTCGAATTGCTCGTCGCAGTTGAGCGTCGAGCACAGCGAGCAGAAGACGTTGCAGCAGGTGTCACATTCACGACGGCAGCAGTCGCCCATTGCTTTCTCACAGTGGGAACAGCGAGGCATGTGACTGGCTACGAACTGGCGCTTGGAGCTCTCGCACACTGCGCAGCAGGCCTGCATCGTCTCAGTCTTGACAGCAAAGAGTCTGCCGATACTGCTGTGTTTCTTGATGCGCGCGTTGGTGACGGCGGCGGACATCATGCGACTCAGGGCGTCTGATAGAGTAATAAAAGCACGTTTTAACAGTTAGTTAGGTTTAAACATGAATTTCAGCGGATGATATTTCGTACCGACAGGCACAGAGCGGTCTCGGCAGCGTTTGATAGACGTGTGTGGCGGCTTCCAGGGAGACATGGAGGCCCAGAGAGACGATGGTGGTGGCGTCATACCCACGGCGTCCATATCGCAGTCCTCTTCGCGTCCACGCTTCATTCTGGTTTTAACAAGTAAAGGCAGCGAAATGACGCTGAAACTTCAGTTGCTGGCTGCGCGCTAAAACGGAAGTGAGGGAAGCATTGGCGCCTATTCGTTAAAGTACGATTGATTTCTCTTCCAAACATACAAAAACCAAGTGTAAAATCTATTCAAAACTTAGTGCTTCCAGCTGTACGACACAGAAACGAGGGAAGTTAGTGACTATAACTTCAACAGCAACAATATAGGGCACTTACATCTTGATGGTGCGGTCCTTGCTGCCTGACGCCACCATGTCGCCGTTCGGGCTCCAATCCAGCGCGTACACTTCATCAGCATGGCCTGACAATGTCGTCTTGGCATTCTTCGGCTCGCTAAGCTCCCACACCTTCACAGTCGAGTCCTTACTGGCAGTCACGATCAGCCGTGCGTCACTGGACCAACACACCTGGTACACGGCACCGACATGGCCAGTGAGTGTGGCAACGAACTTGCCAGTCTGTCCGTTCCAAATCTTGACCTTCTTGTCAAAGCTGGCGCTGGCGAAATATCGTCCATCCGGCGAAAAGCTTAGATGGTTCACTGGCTGCTGGTGGCCTGTGAGACGCGCCAGTGGCTTCTTGCTCTCTGAGGGCTCCCAGAAGAACAGTGTGAAGTCATCTGAGCCGGAAACCAAACGTTCCGGCTGCCCCTTACGCACTTCCTGGTACCGCTTCAACGCCGCCTGCTGCATCTCCTCGCGCGACGCGAAACTCTTAGTGTTGTGGCCAAACGGGCCCGAACGGCAAACGTAATCCACATTGAGGGCCAGCGTGTTGATACGGTGACCGTGTCCAATCAGCGTACGCACAAGCTTGCCCACGTGATCACCTTCCATCGCCCAAACCTTAATTGTGCGATCACGTGACGCACTGTACAGCAAACCTTCGCCTCCCCACTTAATGCACTCCACCGAGTCCGTATGGCCCGACAACGATGCAATGGATCGTCCCGTACGAGCATTCCAGACCTTGATAGAGCCGTCCTTCGAAGAACTGGCAAAACGTTCGCAAGTTGAGTTGCGGTGCATCGGTTCCCACGTTAACGAGTTCACCCATTGCTTGTGGCCCTTCATGGGCTGACCAATCTGTTTGCCTGTAAGTGGATCCCACAGACGAATTTCACCGTTGCGGTCTGCTGATGCAAAACGTGCTCCATCCGGTGACCACGCCGTACACAGTACGTGGTTCTTGTGTCCGCGACCAGTGTGCTTGGGCATGCAAGTGTTGGTATCCCAGAAACGCACAGTCGCGTCTCCTCCTCCACTCGCCAATCTCTTTCCATCGGGACTGAAACTAACGTGTAAAATCGCCTCCGAATGTCCCTGCAAAGTGTCGCTGCAACGGGTGACAGGACGTACACGGAACGCCGCCAGGGGCTGGAATGTGATGGTCAACGCCGTCTCCGTCGACAATTTCTACACAGTACCGTCAACAAGTCAAAACTCTCCTTTCAGCCAACAGAGACACTGCAATTGCAACGCACCAACTCTTCCACCGTGGCTTTAAGAGACGTTGTCACCTCCGTCTCACCAATGAACAGCGAGTACGGGACGCGGTTCTTGCCATTCTGCAGCAATTCGTTCACCAGCTCTTCCATCTGTCGGACGTTGGAGTTCATGGGGATCTCCAATTGCGGTCCTACATTGGTGCCCTGTTCAAATCAACAGTATTAACGTCTCTGGAGTCGATTGTGTCAATAAGTCAATGTGTCAATTGTCTCACGTCTTCGCTCTGGAACTGGGCGATGGCAGAAGTTCCAGTCTCGTCATCCGAGTCATCCGAGTCGTTCGGGTTCTCCTGCTTCATGGTTGTGCTGCTCTCGGCGCTGGAACCGACGGGCTCGTGCTCCACCTTCATCTTCTTGGCGACGTGCGTGGCCATGGCTGCAATGGACTAATGTCAAAAACTGTTGGCTGCCGCGAAAATTCAAATTTTAGCCAATCATCGTCCGACAATCAAGTTGAAGTGGCAGGTTGGCGGAATGTGTCTACGCTACACACACTACAGACTGTAGTTTGTAGTACAGGCAAAAATGATAGTATTTATGAAGTATGCCATGAAGGTTGATCAATTGATGCAAAATGTTCGTGTTTCGCGTGGTTTCGACTTTCGATATCTACCCGGCCTTGTAGATCATCACGGCTTTCTCGTTGTAGTAGAAGAAGACGAAATTCCTAGTTACGTGGGTCACGAACGAGCCAAAGTTCCGACCAATGCACACGACCCAATGTGGATCCCACGCGTCGTCCAGATGAGCTTTGATCTCTTCGCACACCTTCATTTATCATCCCAATGCAACGTAATAAGTGGCTTAATAGCTATTATACTTTGGAGTCACAATCCTATCGCTTCTCACCGTCAAGCCATTCTTTTCCCATTCCTCCGTGTCATACTTGGCCAGTCGAGATGTGACGTGCTTGATGGCGTCTTCAAGCACATCGTCCTCCATATCGCAGGGCATCTTGACCTTGGCGCCCCACATGTGCTGCCAGCTTGGAGCCTCCCCCATATCGTCGGCTAGTATCTGAAAATGAGCAAAGGTACGACGTTTCAGGTCGACTTTCTATCATTCAAAATGACTACAGTCTAGGGACGCGAAACGACGTGGTAGAGTATTGGCAATTGGGGATGGCGAGGCGATTGATGAGTAGACGTGGAGGGAGCGCCAGTCAGCCGCAGGTGACTCCGTATCAGCAGATTGAGGTGGAGAAAAGAGCTGTGGATTTTTGTTATGGAATACGAATTGACATTTTGCTTTGCTGTAGTTGGACGATGGCTGGCGAGAGTGGGAAAATACGAAGCAGGAACTCGTACTTGTCAAAAGACAACTTACAGAGAAGGTTTGAAGATGTTTGAGGTGTTATGCTGCATTGTGTTGTCAAGAGCTAAAAAGTGTGGGAATGTGTACTAGGATGCACTGATCCTTCAGTTGAAAACTGCGTCTCGAAGATTACATGAAACGCTGCGCAAGAAAGACAAGGATGTACGATGATTACTTTCTACTACACTCATCGACAACTATGGAGTATGACGTATGATTGTGTACTATGATGCTGTGCTATGAGGTTAGCTACAAGCTGCATTCGATATTTTGCGGTCGCCACAAAACGCCAAAACCACCAAAACCCGCAAGCAAGAACTGATTGATCGTCTTGTGTCGGAATGCATGCAAAGGGTATGACAACGTTATGCAGCATTGCTGTGGCCATAGATAATGTGTTGTTACAGTCTGGTGTTTTCGTTTTTTCGGTTAGTTAGGCTGCAACTTCTGAAGCGCTTGCAGAAGAACGAAGACAAGAGCTCGATCGCATGAAACACAGTAGGTAAGTGTCGCTGGAAGGTTATTTGCTAATCACGTTCTGTAGTTGTTTACTCACGTGCACCATAGTAAATTTCTTCGTTTCCAGGAATTGGAAATCGAGATTGAAGAATGCCACAGGGAGATTGAGCGCCTCCGAGCTAAGCTAGAGACTACATCGGCTCCCTCACCAACTGTGATTGCTGGAAAACTAAAACTTTCATCTGTGCCACAAATTGCGAATAGTTCTGGAAACTTCACGGGCACCTTGCTGAAGAAAACCAAGCTGGATCCATTAAATTTAGTTGGAGATAAGAGTCCAGAAAGCAGACAAACGACTTGTGGTCTAATGAATTCAAACGCGAACAAACTGTACTCGTCACAGAGTGCTGTAGGTCAAGTTCGTGTCGTGCCACTCGTCAAGTATGATCATCGGGAAGGTTTTGTCTCTAAAACGCGTCGACGAGCACTCGAAGCCGAATATTATAAACAGGTTCGCCTAGCTCAACTGGAAGTTGAATGTGAGTTGGAGGAGAATTTGCACATTCGAGCAGCTCGTGAAGCCAAAAGGCTCGAAGCTATTGAGCATCAAGCGAGGCAGACGGAACTTTTCATCAACAGCGCAAGGTTTCACGAAGAACATCTCAACGTCGTCTTGGGAAGCAGCGAACCGATGAAATTGTCGAGCACAGAAGGGGTTGAACTGAGTAATGGTCACGATGATTCTGAACAAGTTGATGCCAACACTGTCAAACCTGTGATGGAGCAAATCTCTCCCCACCAGGTAGACGAACCTAACGGTAACAACACCGACATTACTGAGAAGGGGAGCTCACAACACGAAGTTGAAATGAATGCGGAAGTATCAGTTGAAAACTCTGTGCTAACGGGGGCTGTCAAAGAGATCACTCCAGAGGAGTCAGAAGTGCAAGCAACACCGACTGTGGAAGTTGATGTGGAGGCATTAGCCAAGCAGAAGACGTACGAGGATGACGATTTTGATGCGAGTGATGACAACACCAAGGAAAAAGAACTTGGTCGAGTTGAACAAAGCGTTTGGAACGCGGATCCCAACCCGGCAAATTTTGTCGAGGCAGATTTACCGAGTGAAAGCGGTACCCATACGGACAGGGTGGTGTGGAATGCAGACCCTCATACTGTTGGTTCAGATGCATCAATAGATGCTGCGTCGGTTTCCGAAAGTGACGGTGAAGACGATGTACATGATGGTGTGTTACAGAAAGAAGCATCAGAACCCACCGAGGGCAACGTATGGAATTTAGATCCGATTTCATCCGTTCTCACAGAAGAGAAGCATGTACGTGCAGATGTTTCCTTTGTCGATAGTGACAAGGAGTATGAAGTACACGATGGTGTATTGCAAAGAGAAAATTTAGTACCCAGCGAGGGTAACGTATGGAATCTAGATCCGACTCCATTCGTTCCCACAGATGAGAAGCATGTACATACAGAAGCTTCGGATGTTCAATGCGCAGTACAAGAAGCTGTTCTCGACGACGCCGGAACGAGAAAAATTTGGAACCTAGACCCGAGCCCATCGTCAGCCTCAGCTCAAACAACAAATACTACGGAAGTTGATGACGCTGAGCACCACGTCGAAAACGAGAATCCTGTTTGGAATTTAGATCCAGTACCATCGACGGACCAAACTCACACGACTACCACAGAAGTTGACGATGTTGAAAATGAGCAGAGTGTGTGGAACGTAGACCCTGATCCTGTAGTTGAGGCAGTCTCCAGACCGGCTCCGCCTTCCACTCGTTATGCTAGTGAGGAGCTTCCAGCTGAAATATCGGCAAACAACTTAGAAGAAAACGTTATCGCCGGCGCGAATAACAGGGGAGATCCCAACCCACCAGACACGTTCTCTGTTGTTGACCCAACTACAGACAAAGAAAGAGGTGCAAGTCCCTGGAATTTGGATCCCAATCCATCACCATCCGGTAATGACGATCATAGTCAAACACAAGAGTTGCTTGCTGGCGCCGAAGACGCAGAGATTGAATCAACTATCAACACAGTGGACACGAGCGTTTTTTGGAACCTCGACCCTAGAGTATCAACAGTTGGTACTGTACGTGATGATGCCGGGAGTAGCTCCCCTGGTAATGAAAAATCTGTCTGGAACCTGGACCCTCATACCGGAGATACCAGCGAGCCGAGCGCTACTGTTGCCACTTCAGGAAGTGCACATGATTCTACAACAGCAATGACAAATGATCACCAGCAAGGTAGAAGTGAAGAAGGGTATATAGCTGACAACAACCTACAACTAGACCAAAGCCAGGTTTCTGAAGAGGCCACAGTTACAGCAGTCGAAGGTGCTGATTCCGAAGGTGATATAGCGAAAACGTCTGAGACAGTAGAGCCCACCAGCTATCAGAGCTCTCCTCGAGAATCCGAAGAAAATTTGGACGACGCCACTCAAGAATATACCCCACCGTCAACCGCGCGAGACTCGGATGCAGGATACGATGATTAGTTCACTTCAATAGACCACGTCAGAATGGTACATTGTACCCATTATTTCTTCAAGCAACATTCCGACAACATTTAATTCCCAATTGCCAATTTTCACCATAATGATCGCCTGTGTCGCTGTCATCGGTGCTGCTGTAAGTTCTCTCTTCTGCCTAGAACTCCATCAGTATAAGCTCTGATTTAACCCGTAGTTACCTCGTTACTTCCGTGCAGAACAGCCCCCTGTACATCCGCACGTTCGGCGAGGAAGGTGAGGACTTGGGCTTCCACTACATCGCCCATGTGTCGCTGGACGTGATCGAAGAGAAGCTACGGAGTGCAGGCATCACCAGCTCCAAAGACGACATGTATCTGGGTTTCCTCGGTCCCATTGAGGACTACCGAGTCTATGGCTACGTGACCAACACGTCTGTCAAGTTTGTCGTGGTGTTGCAGGACGCACCCGTGCGGGAGTCCGAGTTGAGACCGGTACAGGGCCATGAAAGATGTGACTGAAGCTTCTGAGTTTTTACTGACTGCCACTGTGTTTGCAGTTCTTCGCGGAGGTGCATCGCCTGTACGTGAACGCCATGTCGAACCCTTTTGCGCCGTTGGGAGAGCGACTCACGTCGCAGACCTTCGACAAACGAGTGTCCAACCTCGTCGTACAGCACAACACAAGCAGCTAAGGACATTGTTTGATGCACTGTATGCGTTTATCTCCTCACAGAAATATTTCCCTCTACATACCAAGAGCTTCGACCGACAAGTCGCCCACCCCGCTGTCATCTTCGTTCTCCTCTTCTTCCTCGGAATCAGACTCCTCGTCTTGGTCCTCTTCGTCGATTTCAGGCATGGGGAAACGCAGAATGGCTGCGATACCGCTTACTTGACCTAGCTTCTCGCCTGATACGTGCAAACTACTGAACAATCGCACAGTGCCACCGTTATCCCGAACGCTTTCCACTAGATCGACGTATTTGCGGCGAGTAGCAATATCTTGCGATCGGAAGAGAGCATCCGTGATCATGAGTGTCTCGATGGCCATGTTCGCGTTGGCACGCACAACGTGCTTATAGCCGTAGTACGCGCGGTCCTGGTCGATATGCAGCATGTTGAAGAAGCGCTCCAGGCACTTGACGTCTTCCACTGCTTTTGTATCCGCCACCTGTGACTGAATTGCCGGATCGTTGAGCACTTCATCAAGCGCATGCTTGTGACCAGAGGACGAATGGCACAACACGAATTTGGACTTGTTCTCGAGGATGAGCTTGTCATCCTGACGCACAGCTTGCTCAACCATGTACTTGAAAAAATCATCCTTGACGAAACCCGGACTGGCAAGAAGCACACACTTGACGAGCTTGAAATCAATATGCTGTCGAATGGAGCGCACAATGTTCTCGTAAAACTTCTCCGTACCCTTGGCATGAGCCGAGTTTCCAGGACGCTTTTTCGGCACACTCGTCTCGATCTTTGCACGAATGACAGTCATATCACCCTTGATCAAGCACAAGTGCGCCAAGCCGACTTGCATGACCACAGCCGCCAGCTCAGCTTGCTTGGTGATATCACAGGCCATTTCAATGCGCTCTAGAGACATTACATCCCAACAGTTCTTTGTCAGCGTGAAGTCGCGGTTCATCTCTAGATCCAACGTGTGATAAGCTCCCATCTACAGACACAACCTCGTCAGGAACTCCTCTATCGTTCAGTGTACTTGTCAGCTGCATACCCGGACATATTGGCTCTCCATGACGTTCTTTCCCTTAATTCGCAGGACGCAGAGAACAGGATCGAAATTGACCTGCTCCACCTACTCCCAAATGTTAGCATTTACCCTGAATTTAGCATAAAATTGCGTCGTACCTCGATCTGTAGTGTCATACGAACACGTTGGCTACTGGTAGAACCCGTCACGCCTTCCTTCACCACCTGTAAGCGTCATAAAGAGAAACTATTCGATTAAGTACGGATATACGATTCCTCCTCTAGAGTTCTCCTGTGACCTTGCGGATCGTCGTCGTCTTGACCGAGTCGGACACGTGGATGAGGTTGTAGATGTGCCACATGTCTTCGGGCTCCTCCGCGCGCAGCACCACCGATCCAGCGCCATCTTTCTCGCTGATCTGCTTCTTGAGCAGCTTCATCTTGGACCTTGCGATGCCAAAATGGCTTGATGAATGTTGCTTGAAGGTTACATGACTAAGATGCCAAAATTGAAGGGGAAACGACTTTAATGTGTCAAAACACGGTGGTATACTAGAGCTCCATCTTACTCTTGGTGTGGCGACCCAGCACGAGATCGGTCAATGGCGTCTGAAACATCAACACCACGAGACTCACAGACTCCAAGACCAATGGCAGACCAATCGAGGTCACTGCGGCCTTTAGCGCGCTCGCTCAGGAAACGATCGATGAGTGTGGACAGGAATGGCATCGGCACTTGGGACTCCATAGCTAGTTGGTGGGTCAGACGTTGGTCCTTATATCCCAGCTCTAGTGCAAAACCTCCTGGACGATGGTCACGCTCGGACACGCGTTGTCCGTACCCTTTGTGGATCACTGAGTTCATGAACGTGTTGCTGTAGAACTGCATCACCTGCACGCGGTCCACATTATTCGCTTCCAATAGCGACAGCGCCTCGGCCATAGACTCGATAGCTGACGCAATGAGGAAGTTGCCACACAACTTGACTGCATTTGCTGCTCCAGGATCTTCAGTACTAAATGGTGCAACGCATCCGTTCGTGCACTTGTCCAGCCACTGAGATGCGTGCTCAACAGCGGTAGCATCGGAGCTTGACACGACGAAATTCGCTTGCATTGCTGCCATGCCGTCTGGACGTGCAAAAATTGGTGCTGCAACGTACTTTGTCTTTGCGTTGCGGTGCTTAGTATCAAGAGAACGCGAGGTGTTCGGGTGGATCGTGGAACAGCCAATATGCAGCGCTCCAGGCGCCATATTAGCCAGCAGACCCGATCCAGATTTCGTTTTATCACCAAGTACAACGCTTGTTACGACTTCATCCTTGGGTAGCACAGTGAAGATTGTGCTCGTCTGGGTGGCCACTTGCTCGACAGAAGTGGCAGGTTTCGCGCCAAGTAGCACGAGACGATCGACATTGGAGCTGTCGGCATCGAAGCACAGCACGTCGACTCCTGCCTTCAGAAGATTGTGCGCCATGGGGAACCCCATATTGCCCAGACCGATGAATCCGACAGATGTCGCTCCACGAGTAGCTACATGCATCAACCACACAGAACAGAGCTCAGCAGAGAGTGACAAGCACTAAACTATTCGGTTCTAACCAGAGAAGCCTCGGCGCTCTATCGATCCAACGTTATGGTAGTAAATGTGGCGCAACATGATCAAGTGATGGACTGCCACAAGATCGGATACCGAACACTTCAAGCTAGTTTTCAATACATTTCTCGATATGAACTCCTTGAAATGATTGCACCTAATGTCACTATGTCACTCTTTTATTCTTTTTATAGGAGAGATGACGTGTCGCGAAGACACCATTCAATATCTTTTCTAGGCTAGGCGACGTCTTTGATTCGAGTCTCCCTTTGGCGCCATTTTACTTTACCGTACCGGTATCGGTTTTCTGATCACCATGGTGAAGCGCGTGCCTGCTGCCAGTGCCGAATTCCTGCAGGGATCATCTGCGTCGGCCACGTCGTCCGCTCCATCGACGCCCGCTGGCCATGCGCCTCCGCTAGCCAACGGACCAGCCAGCGTCTCGGCCGTGTGGTCGTACTTCGAGAAGGACCAGTCGGGTAACTCCATCTGCAAGTTCTGCGATCGAGTGATCAAGGGCCACCATTCGTCCAACCTTCTGTCGCATCTGCGTACGGCCGGCCGCACGGATCCCACGCACCAGCAGGCCAATAATGTGTGCGAGGAGCATCGAGAGACCAAGCGCCATATCAAGCGCCAGAAGCTCGGACTGCAGGCCGTGGCTCAGACTGGGGCCGAGTTCATGTATGCGCCACCCGCAGCTTCCCAAGCTCTGGCTGCTGCGGTGGCCGCGGCTGGAGGATCACCTGGCATGCTAACGGCCGCTCTCAAGAGAGACCCAACGGCCGCCTTTTATACGCCGGCGTTGGGTGTGGCCATGACCAAGGAACAGCGGGAAGCCATGGGCTCTGCTTACGGGGTACAACCCGTGCAGGTTAATGCTGAACAGTTCACGCAGGACTTGGCCTTAATGTCCTTGATGGACAATTTGCCATTGAACTTTGCTACGAAGCCAGGGATGACGTACGTCATGAACCAACTACTGGGAGACAAGAAACTACCATTGCCAAGTGAAGAAGCAGTGGCAAAATGTATCTTGCTACTGCAGGAAAGCGTGTTTCTGACCACCAAGATGGTACTGGCCAGGGCTAAGAGCGTGGCTGTGTCGCTGGAGCTCTGGCAATACCCATCCCCGACAAAACCCAAACCGACGCAGTATCTGGCCGTGAAAATTCACTTCAGTGTCAACTTCCGTCTTTTTGATATTGCAGTTGGAGTTGCGCCGCTAGAGGAATCCGCTGGCCTGGAAACGATCAAGAATATTCTTGACTCGTACCTCGAACGACTTGGCATTAAGGACAAGGTGATTGCCTGTTTCAAGGATGAACTACCGGCGAAGGTTGAACTCACGGCAACTGATCTTCCGTCGCTTTTTGTGCCGATTAACTTCGACGGACGGATTGTCTCGCATGATGCAGCACAGAACACGCTCCTTCTTACGTCTGCGGTGCAGCACTTGCGAGTCTGTTTGACACAGGACATTTTTTCTAAGGCGTTTCCTGATGTGGTAAGTCAGATAGAGGAGTTTATGGATCGACTGGCAGAAAATGAGGGAGCGATCCTTTCGCTGAGTCGTAAGTGTCCACTCTTCAACGTTGAGTTGTCCCCAAAAGGGTACGAATCAACTTCGTATTACGAGTTCCTACGTGACTTGCTTGAACACTTGCCCACATTGGAGCAGATCGCAAATGCGAACTTGGTGGACTACCTGCCTGCGTCAATTGTGGAGTTCATTGGTCTGCTTGTGAAGAAGTTGCGGCCTTTTGCTCGGTACTCTGAGGCTCTAGAAGGAGAGAAGAACAAGAAAACTGGTAGCGACAAGGAAGTGAACAAGAACGGCATTTCGAGTATTTCAACCATTGCAGCAGCATTGGTGTCGTATGCAGAAAAACAAGCACTTTCAGTTTCTGAAGGTGTGCCGGCCCACCTGGAGCCTACCTCATGGAAACGCTTCTTTGAGACCCTAGCGAGGAAATTGCGCAATCAGTTTGGAACGCTACACCCTATCTGTTACGCGGCAACGCTGTTCGATCCGCGCTACAAGAACCGCGAATACTGTTATCTGTCTCCCAAGATCGAGTGCGATGTTGGCAAGGATTTCTTACGTCGGATGTTCACGTTTGAAGGTGACTCGACTGCGGCCGGTTCTACAGGTTTGTCAGAGTCTAACGCAGATGCCGTGGCTAGAATGTCGACGTCAAGTTATACAGAGCTGGTGAAGGAACCTGCTAGTCCAGCAGGGAACGTAGCCCTCGCTGACGATGAAGATGATGACTTGCTTTCACATTTGCCGTCTGAATCGTCCAAGTCATCTCTTCAGGGCGATAACGAGATGGTCGCGACATGGGAGAAGGAGCTGAGTGCATTCCTAAGTCTTCCTGTTTCCGAGCGCAACGTGGATCCATTGGTATGGTGGAAAACAAACCAATTACGCTTTCCGCTGATTGCACCCTATGCCGAAATGGTATTGTCACTGCCGGCGGCGTCATCGAGTGGTGAAACTGTCCGAAACAACGTCTACTTAGTACTACTGCGCACAGAAGGTGTCGCGCGCGAGGCCACCCTAGCTGATAGTGGGGCTGTCCGAAACAACGTCTACTTAGTACTTCTGCGCACAGAAGGTGTCGCGCGTGAGGCCACCCTAGCTGATAGTGGGGCCTTGGTGGAAGCTTTCCTTTGCTTTCAAAAGAACAAAGAGTATGCTCTAGAGTGGTTTCGATCGGGATCCAGCGCCAATGGCATATCAGACGCTGCGGGGTTGAGCGCAGATCTTGAGAACAGCGCTGCTAGCTTCAAGCATATCGAGAATGTGTAATGGAGGGATTTGATTGAGCAGATCGAAGCTTATATACATGTATTTGTGGTTGAGGCGAACACAACATTTGTGGCGTGATGAATTGAGTTATCGGTATCACGTGGACTGACTCGTCAATTAAAAGCTGAGAAAGGCTAGTACTTGTACCGCACAGAGGCTGCTGTGGACTCTACCATGAATCACTTTCTACACATCGTATAGGTTGCAAACCATCAGTGACCAAGGTCGTCCCATTAGATCAACTTCCACTAGCACAGCGAATATAGTTTCCACGTTATTAGCCAGAATCTAGTGAAATGTGAAAGCTTAACTAGTACTTCGAAGTAGTAGTATTAATCAACTCTTCTCCTCCTCCAACATCACCCCTGTCGCCTCTGTTGTTGAACAACACCTGGACATTTCTATAGAGATAATTCTTCGCTTCACATCACGATTGATAACATCGCTCATATCCTAGCATGATTACCTTGATCTTCGTGTCGCCGAAATAAATTCTTCACCGTGAGCGTTTGTCGCCTCTGCGTGACGCAAAAAAGCCCCCAAAGCCCCTAAATACCCCTCGTGCTTGCAAAAGCGAGCCTCCATCGCTCCGTTAGACCAGAAATTAATTGCGTATGCCAACGTTCTTGCCGAAATTTTGTTGTGCCGCAGAAAGTTTCCAACGAAGAATATGTTCTTGGTCTTGTACAATGTCGCATTCAGAAAGGCAACCTGGCCAATATTCTGGGTAATCATGACTAGCAATGATCGAGCTAGATCGGCTTCACTCACGCTTTCGCGAGAAACCGAGATCATTTTGCCAAAACTACTTGCCACGGCAGACGCCGGCAGTTTGAACTTATCGTAAGCTCCACCGTAGATGTCACCCACACTCATATCAACCGATTGGTTGGATCCATGGACACACAAATCCAGTGCTTCGTCGTACGACTCGCAGTGGGTCATCAAACGACACAGCCCCCAATAAGTACCTCCACCAATGCTGCTACCGCTCACACGTTCATAGTCGCCTGGTCCCTTTACATACAACACGCTTACACCCGAGCCGATGCTGACAAGCTGCAGAAAATATACAAGAGCAGTGAACACGGTTAGGTTCGACATTCATCAGCAGTAACGCATGTCCAAGGGAAGAAACACACCAGATATGGGTAAAGGCTTTCGTCTGCGTCAGTTTGGACAGTTTTCACGCGGGAAGCTGCCAATGAGTTGAAATCTACAACCTGCATTGCAACAAATACAGTAATTTAACCTCTGATTCCTACAACCATCACATAAATCATTTCTTTACCTCGAATGCGTACACTTCATCCGACAGTGTAGTGAGCAGCAGATGCAGTCCCAGAATGGTACAGTCGATCTCATCATACTTCTCTAGTTCAATTCCAGCCATATCATTGAAAACATGTCCATACTACAAAAAAATAATGTAAACCATTATCACAACCTCAAAATCGTCGCACTTCAAACCTTGTGAGCTCCACCTCCAGTACATGGCAAGATCCGCAGCGATTGATTTATTCCATTGGCTGCAATAAATTCGATCGCTTCTTGAGTTTTATTGCTTTCAAACCGCACAAAGTGGAAGATCTGGACACATCAACTGTGAGACAGCAGCAAGCAGCACAATCTGTCACTGGAACGTACTCCATTGAGTGTCTTGGAGTGGATCCGCAGCCTTACATCCTGCACCCCCGTACTGCCGAACGATTGGTGCTCGCGCAGAAACTTGTTCATCTCTCCAGCTGCCACGTCCAGCGACTCGGAGCGCGGCCGCTTGCGCTTGTCGTTGCCAGCCTCATGGCGTTCAAAGTACACGATCTTAGCCAGCGTCCCCCCTATATCAGTACTTTGGTAAGTCTCGAGTCGCTAAGTGAAACTGCAGCTAGTGGCGTACCGATATCCAAGCCAAATGACGCCCCTAGATCCGATCTATAGCGCAGTAACGTTGTTAGAGCCGAGAATTAACGCAAAGGGCGGAGTTAGCGCACGATTTCGAGAGTTTCTTGTAGGTGAGGCGCTGCCGCCACGCGCGCAGACGTCGGCGCTTGCGCTCCAGACAGAAGAGCACGACAGTCGACGAGAAGAGGAGGAAGCCGCTGGCCAGGAGCGCGCGCTCGGCGCCTTCCGCCATGGCGTCGACGTGATAATGGAACAAATCCCCCGTTCGAGCGATCGGATTGGCTGAAATGATGTCATCGATATCCAATTTCGATAAGTGGTCTCAAATGGTCCTATAGTTGTGCTGATTCTCGACTAGCTATATGCCACACGCTGTGCTGTGTAGCTCCAGTTGAGCTCCAGTTAAATTATCGCGCTCCAGTTAAGCTATCACGCTCGGCCTATCTAGTATCCGATGAATCATTATGAACCGCCACGAGTTGCGAACCTGCCACTGAAAAGATCCCATCGCGGTTTGGACAAGAATCAACCGACAAAGCACAGGCTGGGCCTGTTGACAGCGGAGCCAAACCATCTGACATCGCACAGCGCTGCACCGCGACCGATCCGATCTGCCGATGGACACACAGCTCTTGAACCCACACTTGTTGTTCGTCGCGGTGATCATGCAAGCTCCAGAACCAACCGCGCGCCATCAACGAACGAACGCTGAGGCAATATCCTGCACGGCGCGATAATAATCCAGCGTCGCCGTCTCAGCCTGCAAATCGCTCACCAAAAGATGTTGCCGCTTTGGTCGAATTTCGCACGTCTTGGAAATTGTATGCGGAAGCTAAATTTCGACTGTTTTTTCCCGATTTTTTAGAACCAGATGCCTCTGGTCCTTTCCTGCAATCTCGGATATCCTGTCTCTAACCGCTACATCGATTTATAGGGGCTGATACAAACGCCGTTAGAACAGACCTTTATCTCCGAGGTGTAGGTATCAAAGAAGAATCCACTGATGGTACCTAGGTGTCACGGCCGTTGTCGCGTTGTGACGGAAAGGTGATGGGCAAATCGCATTGCTTGAAGCGGCAGTAACAGCCGTAGGACTTCGGTGCCGGGAGCTCCGAGCTCGGTGGCATTCCGCTATTTGCAGACCAGCACGCATAGCGCCCACCGAAAGCACCATGAACAGCGTGAAGCCGCAGCAGCGCCGTATCGTGCGCCGCCCGCTGCGATTCGCGTCGCCTGCCAAGGAGCAGCAGTACCGCGCCGAGATGGACCAGGTGCAGCAGTACATTTGCGCACAGGTCGGCGGACTGGACGAGGCCTCGAGCCAACTGCTCGGCGTACACGACAGTCGCTCGCGCAGCCACTACGAGGAGATCCAGGAGTTCCTCGAGCGCAAGAACCAGCTTGAGCAGCAGCAGATCACTAAGCCCACCGCTGAGCGCGTCCTCATCCGCAGCCTCGACGAGTATTTGAACGAACTGGATCCGAGCCTGTTCGTCGAGTGCGCGCCTGTCGCCCCTAAATGTCTCGCGGTCGCCAACCTGCCGGCGCACAGCAGCTATATCCGCCGGAAGCAGGAGGAGGCCATGCTGGCCCGCATGTGGACCAAGTACCAAAGCACGGAGGCTGATCGCTGTACGATGCCATCGATTTCGTGCGGTGGCCCTCTCAAGCGCCAGCGGGTCATGTGAACGACAGCAGACCCTATAGAATAGCGTTCGCATACGGAGGTGATTACGGACACCTACTGCACAGCGAGCCTCGTACTGTAACTACTTAAGTAATTTATCGCCCATATCCATGAGGCCTTCTTCCTGCCGTAAACGCTTCATCGATTCTCGACGAGCTTGATTGCCAACGACCAGCTGGAGCATTTTGCCGTCAACAGAGTATCCAGGTGTAAGGTACAATACCCACATTACCTTTTGCTTGCATACAGGAAGCGTTTAACACCGGTCGGCAGCCGACTTGGTGTAGTACTGTCAGCACATGCAGCAAGATTCACATACAAGTGCATCTCAGAGATACCCACAACAGGAAACACATCACCATGACCCGAGCTGCCTGCTGCGAGGAACCTTCGTTGTCGAACACGATTTGCCAGGAGATGCTGTGCAGTTTTTGGATATCAGGATTACGACTTTGCGGCTGAAGCACGCATCAAACTTTGATGCCGCGTGCCTGGATATTGAAATATCTGACCGCGTGTACAAGTATCGCCGTGCGGCTCCATTGCGAGGAGATTGGTGTTGAGTCTGATATACTGACCACCACGATGTGCCATGGGAAACAATGAATTCAGGACGATGAGGGGGTGATATTATCATCAATATCCAGGAGCAGTTTCATACGTATGTGGAGCTGTTGAATCTCTCACGATGAATATATGGCCACTAACGCGACAAGAAGATATTAGAACCAGTAGCAACTTCAATAACGCAGGTATGCCAACCCCGCTTGACATGCAACGAATCGATGCGATTCTATCACTCGCGCTTTGCAGTAGGTAGGTGTTCAAGGTGCTGACGATTCTCGAGACAATGATCACCAATCATTCGACAACGTGTGCAGCGTCCGCATTTTGACTGTTATAAGGCAGTATGATGCAGGAAAATACCTATCAGACACTGCTCGTGCTTATATGTATCACTACAAGGGTGGTTCAGAAGTCTCACAATACTGTGTGGGGATACCAAGACAATGAGTGAGTTCGGGAATATCGACAAACGCCTTGATGTCCGACTTCAGGTATAATTCCAATTTGTGATATTCTGGATGAGGTTGTTGTCCTGACATCCGTACACGGTAAGACTGGCCGGCGATCCAGCATTGAGCTTCTCCAGAGCATGTAGATTACCTCATGCTACTGTATATGTTAACCAACTGTTAGTGCAGTATGATGATAGTTGCACTCAGAATCTTTCTAATGTAAGTGTGGATGTGCGAGAACTAAATAACACGAGTTTATGGGAATGAATTTATGGGACTTTCAGGAAGATGTATATTTGATAAAACCTGTAATAATGAAGAAAGCTTTGTTTTTCATTCGAATGAACGGGCTCGAGAATGTGGCCCGAGTTTCCTCCACGGGCTCCTCATAATGGACATTCGGTACGAACGTCTCATGAAGTAGTAGGGTAGTAGTAGTGCTCTTGATATGGAGGCCACAGTAAAGTAACAAGAATCCATGGTTATGATACTCCCAGCTGACTGTGAATACATTCTCCCTTGTACAAGGTACAATATAGTTATTTTAACTAACTGTTAGCTCCAGGAAGAGCAGCAAATATCAGCAGAGTACTCTATGAAAATAATTCAGCTTATACTTGAAAAGTAGAGATTAGTCGTGTCATTTTGTTGCTGCACCCAATCTGGATCATCGTTCGATGCATACGGGCGGCTTAAAAGCTTACTAAAGCACTAACGTCTGGGCCCTACCAGATATAAGTGCTTCACTGTTTTCACTCGACTGACTGTGATATAGAGGGAAGAGCAATATGGATGCCATCTAGTAGGATGCCGCGCGGGTTTAATAAGCACAAGATCCAAGAGAACGCCAGCTAGGTGTTTTTTATTGTACTCTTCCTGAGCTCTAGTTTTCGGCTTCAACCCCAATAAGAGTAAACTAGCCTCTGGCAGGAGCACCACGACAACGTCATCTTTCATGAAGACAAAAATCCCCATGTCAGGGCAAGATAGCTCGTACGCATTGACATGCCCGTTTTAAAAATACCCGTGCCAATTTTTTGATGTATTGAGGTTCAGGATGCTAGCCCCACCAAAATTTAACGACGAACAAGATAGTTCATCTATCCAAAATCGGGACGAATACTGGACTACATGGCGGTAACATTTTAAACGTGCTATACTGTTGAAATGAGCGGCTGGAAGAATAATCTCGAGAATATCCAGCAGTGATTCATTATCTGACTCCGGTCGAAACGTCAAGCAAACGATTCGAAAACTACAAATTATAAATGTACCAATACATGTAGTACACAGAGAAATTGTCTCGTTGAAATGGAAGAAGTTGTACGATGCATTGCGTGGTCTGTAACGAAAAAAGTCTCTACCTAGCGTCCGATGTGAGTGGTGCTGCTGGTATGGTTACGTATAGAAACCTCTATTTATACTAAAATGTAAAAAAATATGATTTAGTATAATATCTTGCTTTTACAAAAATGTTTAATTTTTTTGAAATACTCTAATAATTGATGTCTAGATATTCCCTGGAGGATCCGTGATTCACCTACTCGAGATTGTTACACTATTCGTTGCCGTCTACATTCCTTTTCCTCTGCTTTTGGTATGAACTTGTTTCTCAGTAGAGAAACAAACACCAGCTAAAAAAGCGGTGTTCACGAGTAACCCTGCAAGTACGTCGTCGAGAAAACAACCATTCCGCTCCAATTCGACGGAGGTGGCTGCTATTCATGACAACACGATGTGCTTCGACATCTCTTTTTCTCGAGACTTTTGCAGCAGCAATAGCAAAGTAGTGAACCTCTGCTGATCTTCTACGCGGCTTGGGCTCGATCTAATGCGTACTAGTAGCAAAAGGTAGAAGTGTGCGAATGGCGGCACACGACACTGTCGCTATAACATTCAAGAGCTCTCCCGTGCAATTGGTATTTTGTCATCATTACCAAGTGCACAGAGCAACACCCTCAACCATTCAATCAATCAGCTCTAGATTGTTACGATTGATTTCTTCCCGACAATCAATATCCAATTTATCTGTGCTTTTGTACTGCTGCCTGCTACCTCTGACAAAGACGTTTTGTTGGTGCTCTGTAGTTGTTCCTGCAAAATGATCTGCAAGCACTACCACGTTTCATCACTAGATTGTAACATGCATGTAGCATGAGACCAACTTTTATTTTACAAGTATACCAGGTGGTGTACCTATACAGCAACATGTATTCGAACTTTCGGTGTATCTCAATCAGCTGATAGCAACTTGTAGCTGCACAAACAGAAAACCCTCCATTGAAAGTTTGTCTGTGAAACTGTCCGCCAATACTGGCTTTCCAACTAGTCAGTATCGTAGTCGCTCTCATTTAGTGGTGCATTTGCACATCTCGAAGAAAACGCGATGATCCACTTCGAGATGTGCACATTCCAGAACCACAGGTTCTGACTCAACCGAGAATACTAGTGCAGAACTGCAATGTCGCGCTCGTAAACTATTCAATGAGAGACTGAAGCATGCTGCGACATTAAACAAATATTTTGGACACGGCATAAATTTATCTCGTCGTTTGGAGGCCGATATATACTGGCATATTGCTGTTCACCTCTGTACGTTTGTCGTCACGCAACATGAATACGCTACTTCTTTAGTTAGGATAGAAACTAAACGTACACGATGCATTATACAAGTATTTACAGTTGTATGCTGCTCGCAGCGTGTCCAGTGTCCAAATACCATATTTTTTCTTTTTCACCCTTCTATGGCAACAGAGCCGTTTTTTATTTTGATATCAAAACGGCGGAAACAATGATCTGCATGCCGCCGCGATAATTCTTCCCTCTCACGGTCATGGGCTTCCTCGTATTGTCGTTTATCCATGTACAACTTACAGGAATTTGGCCAGGTATTTGCAGTCTTTTAAATATCAATGGTGACGTCGATAGTTTACTCATTTTATCTGAAGTGAGCTCCTCTGAACGAACTAGTTGATCCTAATCAATAGTACTTTGCCGTGCGGATAACACGGTGTATGTTTGGCTACGTGTACTGGTGGATCGTGCCCTTACAACATTCCCAGACAATATGCTTTCGCGCTTGTCTAGTACAGAAACACAATGTATTATACGTGTAGGTAGCAGGTTTTGACGCTGGCGGTCCTATCCTAGAAAATACCTACCTAGTAGGAATACATAGGGTGCGAGCGAGGACATTATCGAATTGACTCCCACCTAGTTAATGTAGACGAAGTACGGAAAAATATAATGATTATGCTTGGGTAAATAGTCTTGAAGTTTTCAGGTAAAAACTTCGCTGGTGGTAGGAAAAAAAATGCCACACGATTGTACACCCTCTAATTGTCCAGCAAACCCTTTGTATGAAGCTCAAATCTTGTAGCTCGTCCATTACTGCTGCATTTGCTGAGCTTTTGGGACCCACTTCGCCTCAAACGATACTATTTTTCGCCCAAGAAGTAGCACTGCCTCCGACTTATCGACTAGCAACTCATTCCACCGCCATTGAAGTTGACCTATCGTCTAGGATGTCGTAAGATGGGGGAACTGCTGCCATGTGGCAGTTCGTGCATGTTGATGCAGGCAGCCAGCACATGCGCCTGCAAATGACCAAACTGTAATCCCAGGCACCAACTGAGATGGGCACCTCTACCATTTTATACTAAACACACACGATATATCAGTTTTGGCAGACTCGAATCGCGCCAAAACCCAGTCTCTGGTGTACCAAATCTCAAGACTCCTTGGGCAGGACAAGCAGTCGACGCCTCAGCGAGGAAGCGCCAGCATGTACCATGGGGCGGCTCGGGACCGCGGGGACAAGGTGCGACTCTCTCTACGCCCCTGCCACCTCTCTTCCTCCTCTCTAACCTTATTTCCCCCTCCTTAATGTTGATATAACTTTCCACGATAATAGCGACAGCGACTCACGCCCCCGCCCAATGAAGTGTGGATAGAAGCCATCATGAGCAAGGGCAAGACGCCGGATGGCTACATCCCTGCCTCCGCCATCCCGGCGACTGGTGCCGCCACTTCGTCGGCCGCGGCGTGGCAGGGGAGAGCGAGAACGGCTCCAGACTGGGACGCGACGCCTCAAGCGTCAGTGTCCATGCAACGTCAGCAGTACTCTACCTCTACATCTACCTCTGCCTCTGGGTACCAGGGGAGAATGGTAGAACGTCCTACCTCGTACCAGAGGAGAGCAGTGGACAGCTCGGCCGGCTATCAAGGAAGAACCATGAACGCAGGTTACCAAGGACGGATGGATGGAGCGACGGGATATCAAGGAAGACCAATGGATGGAGCAACGGGATATTCAGCGAGAGCTGTGAACGGAATGACAGGATATCAAGGGAGAACGGTGCCCACTTCTACTGCTTATCAGGGAAGAACGACGGAGAGTTCGGCTGGTTATCAGAGTAGAGCGATGGATGGAACAACGGGATATCAAGGGAGAGCAATCGCTGCAGCTACAGGTTATCAAGGTAGACCGCAGGTTGGTGCTGCGGCGTATCAGGGTAGACTTGTACAGACCTCTGCTGGTTTCCAGGGAAGAGTCGTGGACGGATCAGAGTCTACTAGTGGTAAACTATACCAAGGAAAGACGGATACTTCATCTTCTGGGAAGATGGCGGAAGACTACAAGAGAGAAAGGAAGTTGCCTCCGAGAGTGGAAGACATGTTGAGAGAGCAGGTGAGCCTGGACGAAAATGTCCTACACGATGCATTTGCTGTGGCAATGGAAGACTTGATTCCGGAACGGGAAGCCAACTTTGTGGCGAAGGGTCTGTGTCACTTGTGCGGAGTGAGTGAAAACCATTATGTTCCTGTGGTGAACTTTTGCCCGCATGCGGACGAGAACCACTCGCTATGTCGGGAACACCTGCGCAGCGTTTACAGAGTGAGGATGGAAGCTTTATTTGTTGGTAGGAACGGATCTGCCCCGAACCGACGCTTGCTGCGGTGCTTGGTTTGTACGAGTGGGTGCCCGTGTACTGGCTGCACAGCGAGAAAAGAGACAGAAGTGCAGAAATACAAGCGCTATCTTTTAGACACGCTGCGTCGTAATGGACAAGGTTCGGTGCCTGCTGCGAGAAATGACCGCGTAACTGGAGCCACTACTGCTTCTGTGAAAGAAGGACGATTAGCGTATGGCAATACCCAGAACATCAGTGGCAGTGACGGCCGATACGTAAAGTACCCACCCACATCTTCAGCTGATGGTCGTCCTCCTGTTCAGCCTGATGGATTCACTATTCGTCGTACCGAAGCAGAAAAAGCGTTTGATGGACGCAGACAAATGCAGACCCCAAAGCCTGAATATGCACAATACCCGGCGGATGAGCAAAATAACCGCGACGATTATGATCCCAGCGTACAGGCCCAGCCAAAGTCTTCGGTTCAGTATCCGATTGCTCCGAAGCGCGCAGCAAAGGATACGCCTGTTGATGTTCCATCTACTAAGGTGGGTAGTGCTCAAGCTGCTGAACCTCGAGCCGCGTCGCCTCACGACCAGCAAGGCTCTGTCGAGTCTTCATCTGTGGGGAGCGCGATGCCGAACTGTGATAATTTCGACGAAACTCTAGCACATGCGTTGACTTCACTAAATCGAGGTGCAGTCCTGGCAAGTTCAACGGCAATGGATGCCAAAAGCCAGTCTATCAACGATAATAGTAGCGAATCACGCTATGGTACGAATGGATCTGAACCAAGGAACGAAAGCAGTGGAAATGCCCAAGGTTCGGATGATACTGAAATGGAATCGTCTCCTCGGGAGTTTGGCCGACGTCGCGAACCAGATGATAGCCCGTACGAGGACGAATCATCTACTAGCTCAATAGACTCAGGTGACAGTCCTCGTCGTGATCGCTCGAGTAGTGGCGCCCGACCTGTTGAAGAGAACCAGTCACGAAAGCGAAAAGCAAGTGCAAGCGATACCGAGGCCAGTCCGGCGGCGCCACGTTCCTCTGATGATATATCTATCACGAAATGATTCTCGGATACCGGCACCACGTGATGAAACCACAGCCAGCCAACATAATGTTGGGGATAAACGCCAACGACAATCTGATGGAAGCCCGATGCTTAACGCGAAGTCTGATGGCCGTGTGAAAGATAGCTTGTCCAAGTTTGAGATGAAGGAAAACCGTTCTGTATCGACAATGCCGCCACCTCCGCCTCCGCATCGAGGACCAGGGCGTCCCCGCAAGGATGGTACTCCTGCGGTTTCAAGGAAGAACCAACAACAGCTTAAAATTGTTCAGCCTGTAAAGAGAGGAAGAGGTAGGCCTCCTAAGCACCCTAAGCCAGTGAAACATGACGATGACGAGACGGAGGACGAAGTATACCGTGAGGAAGACGAAGATGAGGATGAAGACGGTGGATCCGACAGCGAACTGGACGCGAACTTGGATTTCTGTGAGGTTTGCCAGGGTGCTGGGGATCTGGTCTGTTGCGACAAGTGCCCGCGTTCTTTCCATTTGAAGTGCCTCAACATGACGGAGAATGACCTTCCTCAGGGCGATTGGCAATGTGACGAATGTAAGAAGCCGTCGCGGTTCGATGCGTATTCCACTGCTGTGGCTTCAGAACAAAGTTTGTTGGACAAGTGCCTGAAAATTGTCGAGTGCTTGAAGTCGCATCCATTTTCGAAGCCGTTCCTGACGCCGGTGGAAAATGTGCCGATGTACACTCGGGTGGTGAAGCAGCCGATGGATTTATCAAGGATTGAGATCAAGCTGAAGAAGGGTGCGTACATCGTGGACAGCAACACAGTGGCGTCAGGTGTGAAAGAGTTGGATTGTACGCACTTCGCGAACGATATTCGACTGATGTGGTCGAACTGCAAGCTATTCAATGATGATGGATCAGGCATTACACGTGCGGCTGATATCCTGTCGGCGGGCTTTGAGCGTCTGTATAAAGAATCTATTGTACCGCCGTTGACATCATGAAATGAATACTGATTGCGGAATTGATGGGCGATGCATCTGACCATCTTGAATTGGGTCGACAGCGCCCGTATGACCGGTCACCGGTGACGTTGGTATCTAGGAGTGTTCAAGTAAGTCGCAGTGTGTACTACGCAGCGCAAATCGAGATGATAAGTATGAGTGCGTGCCTTCAGTTGCTTTGAATTTTTTTGTGCTGCGTTGTTCTAAGTTAAGCCCTGCAGTTTTATGACCTACAGAGTGGAAGGTCAAGCAACACTTGCAAAGAGTTTCTGTTGTTCTCGTGATGGAACTCGCCCTAGATGAAGAGGGTGCCCAGGTGACAGCCGTGACTTCGTTTGACCCAAGCTTTCCTCCAGTCAATATCTTGGATGGGTATGTCTCACCATGCAATTTGCAAATCGGTGACAAAGCTTGAATGATATGTTGCTATCTTACCAACAGAGAGCAATCATCCAAATGGGTGACAACAGGAAGCTTCCCCCAGGAAATTGTGGTTCAGCTTGCTACGACGGCCTCAGTGGTCCGTGCCAAGATGTGGGCACGAAATATCAAGGAGGTGTCTGTAGAATCTTGCAGCGGACCGACTCCTACGAAATGGGAAAAGCTTTTTGATACGAGTAAACAGCAACAAAACTTGTTGATGCTACAAATGACTCACCCTACTAACCTTATTCGTTCTCTTGCAGAGTTGAAAGAGACTGACGGGGAAATGCAGATTGTTAGCGAAAACGTTAAACCGACGGATGCTTCCTTTATCAAGTTCAAGATCCTCTCCGGTTGGAGTGACTTCGTTGTTGTGCATCGGGTCAGTGTGGAAGGCTCCATCTCACGACGATAAACAGTTCTATATATTCGCTAATGCATCATTTTCACTACTTTTTTCCGAAGAACGAAGTGAGCGACTTCATTCCAGTGCGATCCACATTGGCTAATTTGCTTTTCTTTTTGGCGGCACCAGTACTAGATGGTGTCGGTCGCTTCGATCCATTTTCTGGTGTCTGACGTCGATCGAAGCGCTTGAAAGTGTCCAGTGGTGCGCTTGCGGTCTTTGTGACAGATTTCACATCCACTTCCTTCTTCACCCTGCACTCAAAACTATCGTCAGCAACTTCGATAATCACAAATCACACACATTAACGTACTTTAACTCATTGCAGAGCAAGTCGATCCACTCGTTCGCCAGATAATTGCCCACAATGTCAATAGCTTCACGGAAATGTCCTGAAACGTCTCCTACCATCTCCCTTTTCCTTGTCTCGTTGTGTTGGACACCAGGGAGATTCACCTGCGCATCAACTGCAGCAGCAGCTGCAGCTTTGGAGTTGGCTTCAATCTCTTGTTTGGCCAAAACACTCGCCACTTTCTCCACTTTTGTCTTCAACCAACTCCTTGTCTTGCTCTCATTAACCTTCACATAGAGATTATCAACACCTTCCTCTCCACCTACTGGCTGCACATCGCAGATCATCTCGATCTGTTCCTGACTGAGCGTCGAGAGCTGCAACAACCAGGTATTACCGTCCCTCGCCAGCAGGTCATAGACTGACATGAAACGTGTGCGCTGAGCCCATGCGGCATCCAACAGCACAAAGAGTGCGTCAATTGGCGAGAAGACCATCACTCCTCCATCCTGCAACACAGAGTTGCCGACGAACCAGCTGCGCGCACCTTCGTCAGGTTGCAGACGTTGCAACTCCAGAAGTTGCCGTTTGTCCTTGTCCAGTGCCAATTGCCGCGTGCGAGTCGAGTCCACTGTCGAGCGACAGGTCCATGACACGACAGAGAGGAAAGGGGTATCAGTTGCGTCCGAGTGGAAGCGCCCCAAGTTCACAGACGACGGCAATGCCGACGGCACCAGCGCAAGCAACTTGCGCCCCATTTGCTGTTTGTTGCTGGAAGATCACAAGAGTGATGGTTCCCGCCAAAAACTTGAATGCAACATGGGTACAAAAATAGACTTGTGTACACTTGATGTATCCTTTTGGCGCCAAAAGGTTTGGATGCCAGTAGCAGAAAAGCTCGGTCAGAGCGCCATGGCGAAGAAAGGTACGTGCTAAGCGATGGGAGATGCGTCGAGATGTCACTGACATCTTGTTTTGTGTATGACGTAGCTGCGCCCAAGCAGCGCTCCATCATGTACGTGAAATTGTGTCTCGACCATCGTGAACCTCTCTAATCTTATTCATACAATAGGTCGTTCTTCGGCGCTGGATCATCGACGCCGCCGCCAACAAAACGGAAACCTGCAGAAGATGATGAAGAGAAATCTGCTGAGTCTCCTGCTAAGCCAGTTAAGAAACCAAAGCTGGAAAAAGAGACACCGATAGAGGAGAAAATAGTAGCAGAGACAGAGGAGCAGGTGGAAGAAGAACTAGAAGATATTGAGATGGAAGAGGAGGAAGAGGAGGAGGAAGTAGAAGTCAAGAGCAAGACGAAGCGTACGTGGCTATGACAGGAGAGGATGAGATTGATTGACTAACGTTGTTGACGTTTGCAGCTGGTCGTCGTCGTCTACGTCAACGTGTCGTGGAAGAAGAGGACGAAGATAGTGACTTGGATCTGCCTATGAACACACACAAGAAAGCTGCTAAGGACGACGTGATTGATATGACGTCGCCCACATCAACGCCGGAGAAGGTTAAGAGTCCCAAGAAGAACAAGGCGAAGCTGGTGACACCAGTGAAGGCGGCTAAAAGTACCAAGAAGGCGATGACGAAGGCATCTACTAGTCCTATCAAGAAACAGAAGGACGCTGACAGTGATAAGGAAAAGACTGAAGAGATTAAAGAGGTCCAAGAGGTTGAAGAGGATGAAAACGAGAAGCCAAAGGAGGAGTTTAAAAAAGCAGATATGAAAAAAGAAACTGCGTCACCTGCTGCATCGAAAACGGGTTTCTTCACGCCGGTCTCGAACAAAAAGGGCAAGACCAAGTCGACATCAGCTGACAACACGAAAGATTCAAAGCTCAAAAATGATCCTGAGTCGGAGACAAAGAGCATAAAGGAGAAGGCCGATATGAGTGAGATGCTACATGTGGATGGCGATGAACCTCGGGAGACCCCCTATTTCGCTCTGGCACACTTATTTGCCAAAATTGAAGAAGTCACTGGCCGTCTAGTCATCCAGGACCTGCTCACAGCTTTCTTCCGTGACGTCATTCGTCGGTCGCCCGATGATCTACTGGCGTGCATTTACCTCTGCGTGTGTGTTGACCTGGCTCCGCCTTTCGAAAATCTGAAGATTGGTATTGGTGATGCCATTTTGATGAAAGCCATCGGTGAGGCTACCGGTGCAAATCTTAAGTTCATCAAGGAGATGTATCACAAGGAGGGCGACCTTGGTAAGGTTGCGCAGAATGCACGATCAAAGCAGAAAACACTGTCCTTTGCATCTCTCAAACCTGCGACTTCTAAGGGTAGCGGACTCACCGTTCAGCATGTGTACAACCAGTTCGTCAAGATTGCCAAGATGACTGGAAACAACTCACAGCAGCAAAAGTGTTCCATTATCAAGGGCTTGCTGGTCAAGTGCGAGAAAGAAAAGAAATCCCAAGACAAGAGCGCACAATCTGCCGAAGGAGCCAAATACATCATCCGCGGGCTCCAGGGTAAGCTACGAATTGGATTGGCAGAAAAATCAATTCTTATGGGGTTAACGTACGCCTTTATGGCGGACAAGGATTACAAGGACAAAGACAAACAGCAGGAAGCTCATGTCTTTGTCAAAAAGGCCTTTGCAGAGTGCCCAAGCTACAACGCATTGATCGCAGCGTTTTACGAAGTCCAAAAGGAGGTCCCAAGCGCTCCTTTCCTTCGTGTGAAGGACTTTGCCAAGGTAGCTGAAAAGTGTGTGCTGACACCTGGTACACCTGTCTCACCTATGCTTGCGCGTCCAACGAAAGCATATGCAATGGTGTTTGATCGTTTCGAAGGCAAACCATTCACGTGCGAGTACAAGTATGATGGAGAACGCGCACAGATCCACATTCTTCCAAACGGAGAAATTGCCATTTTCTCACGCAACTTCGAGAATTCTACTGAACGATTTCCTGACGTCAAATTGGCTATCTCAAGCTCTGCTAAGGCCGGCGTCGTCAAGAGCTGCATTGTTGATGCCGAGGTGGTTGCCGTGGATCGAGCAACAAACAAGCGTCTTCCTTTCCAGATTTTGAGTACGCGTTCTCGAAAGGTAATTCCTTACGTGTGTATTATCTGTCCTCGCTCGCCTCTAACTTTGCTTGCATGTCGGTTGTAGAATGTGAAAGTGGAAGATATCAAGGTCCCAGTCTGTATCTACGCTTTTGACTTGCTGTTCCTGAACGGCGAGTCATTCCTTGGCACACCGCTGGCGAAACGCCGTGAAAAGCTGCGCGAAATGTTCGACGTAAAGCCCGGCAACTTCGAATTCGCCACGTCACTAGACGTCGACGATGGTGTTGATGTGAAGGATAATACGGAGGCCATGGAAGAAGCTGTCGACAAGGTCCGCAATTTCCTGGAGGAGGCTGTGCGTGAGAACTGTGAAGGTTTAATGGTAAAGACCCTTGAGAAGGAGGCGACGTATGAGCCAGCTAACCGTTCACACAAGTGGTTGAAGCTGAAGAAGGACTACCTCGACGGTATCGGCGATTCTGCTGACCTGGTCCCGATTGGTGCATTCCACGGACGTGGCAAGCGTACTGGCGTCTACGGCGCCTATCTACTAGCATGCTACGACCCGGATACCGAGATGTACCAACCCATTACAAAACTTGGTACTGGGTTGTCTGACGAAGTGCTCAAACAGTTTTACGACCAGTTGAAGGAAAAGGTGGTGGATAAAGCGCCTAGTGATTATGCTGTTGGTGACGGGATCAAGCCTGATGTTTGGTTCGAGGCTAGCTGTGTATGGGAAATTTTAGGTGCAGACCTGTCGATATCGCCGAAGTACACTGCCGCCATTGGGCTTGTAGCGAAAGATAAGGGCATTTCGCTCCGCTTCCCACGCTTCATTCGCATCCGCGACGACAAGGAGACCACTCAAGCGACTAACTCCTCTCAGGTACGCTCGAGCTTATATTGGCTTTATATGACGGACCAAGGCACACTAACATCTCGCATTTGTTGTGGCGCGTTTAGATTGCCGATCTGTACCGAGCTCAGGGGCTCACGACTGTAACCAATGGTGAGGAAGAGGAAGATGAAGACATGCTTATCTAGGTACAAATGGAACTGATTGCGATTACCGTGGGATGGTAAAACTAAAGACACGCATTATATCTAGCCCTAGAGCTCTGCACCTCGTTGTTGTTGCTTGACGTGTGGTGGTTTAGCAGATGAAACGCATTCAAGCAATGTCCCAGGTGGCAGTGGAAATTCGTGTGAGTGAGGTCCTGCACTTGGCAAGTATCGGCTAATTTTAAGGAGCATGGCTGATCGTTCTTTCCGGTGGGGTTCAGGAAGGTCCCCAATGCGTCGAGCCACAGAGCTCGGTGGACGTCGACGCCACGACCAACAGCGTCTTCTAGTTGAATTGGAGCTAGATGACTCGCTGTACCAAGATGCAGTACGATCGGGTATGGAACACAAAGCACCGTGGAACCTGGACGGTTCTTCGGGCAAGAGGTCGAGTTACGCTGAAGACACAAGTCGCAGCCGCTATACCCAGCTGAGTTATGGCCAAGCTACTTTCGTTGCTGAACCAAAGCCGCGTTTGCTAACTAGATCCCAGCGAGATTCAACAACCAAGCCACTATCAGAGCGTCAAATGCAGCAGTATCGTGCAAAGCGGCTCTCGAGTCCATACAAACTAAAACAGGAGGTGTTAGGCACTCGCAATAGTTCGACATCTCAGCGCTATCGTCAGCAATCGTCACACAATACCGGCGGAAGCTCAACACAACGTGTGGTTCGTTCACCAACATTACAGCAGTCGCCAGCTCAACTTGTGATCGAGTCTGTCCGACAAAACATCCACTTACGCGACCAAGTAATGGCTCATTTACAGCAGGAACTGATGGGTGTGTTGCCGTTGCATAGGGCACATCACGGAGAGAAAAACATATCACAACGAGTAGTAAAGTTGTTGAACAGGATGCGCAGTCTATCACTTGCAGTGGTGGAAGCAGTTGTCTACTTGAGCAGTGAGCTCGGTGAAGTGAAGTTGTTTAGCACCGGTGTCGAGCACGATATTTTGGAACAGGACTTCTACAGATACTTGCTGCAAATGGCGTCTGATACGGATTTTCTAGCGTATTCACCACCACTCCAGCGATTCTTTGAAAATTTTGAAGTGAACTTGACGCGTAACCCTTTTGTGGATGGATTATCATTGGACTCATCGGAGGTTCTGCTGTGTTCTTGTCATCAAAGAGCTTCATCTGGTGCTTTATTTTGCTCAGCATCACTTTCATCGTCATCACTGTTGCGATTATTGAAGCAAAAACTTGAAACATTCGCGCTCCAGACTCAACGATATCTCCCAAGTTGGCAAATTTTACCAGCGGAGCGTGTGGCAGCTGCATTGCTGCATCTAGTGGATCTTGAGACTCGTTTCAATGCTATCCGAATGCTTCCGAAATATTTACAATCGCACAATGACAACGAAAAATTCTTACATTCACAACGTGGGCGGGATGACGGATATGGTACCTTTGAAGATGATGAAGAAAGGATACAAAGGTTGGATCTCCACAATTCTTTATCATCTCGGGCAGGGAAGCATGATCTGCTCGAAGCGTGGGCTGGTTCACCAACAGCGAAAAGTCATGTACCTCCTGAATCTAGACCGTTTTCTTCAAGGACCTTAACACCGAGTATTCCTTATCAACCTCTGACTTCCTCTAAATTATCGCCTGAGGCAGTCCAGAGTGTTTCAAGGAAAGAGGAAGATGCGAGGACACCATCGCTTCCGTCATCTGCGTGGATACAATTACCAAGCCCTGCTTCCGTGAGAACGAATTCCTCATTAGAACATTCTAGTCTTTCCACACCAGTTTCTACCACGTCAAGTAAGCTATGTGCTGGAAATCAAGGAGATGCTAATGTACGTTCGCCTTCTGTGTTAGATGTGGCCGCGATAGCGAAGGTGTCCACCAGAAGCAGCTCGTCTGATAAATCTGGATCACAAAGAATTGCTGAGAATAAGCCTGTCAAGGATGAAGTTCAAATAAACCAACGCAGCACTCCACCATCAGCAAGGACTATTTCAGCGCGGTCAATGGGAAATGAAGTGATTCAGATGTGCGATGAGAAGTCTATTGGTACTGAAGTCATGATAAGACCATCCATCGAAATACTCACAATCAAAGACCGCCCGCCTCCCACGAATGAAGTGGATGTTACAATTGGATCTTCCGCAGCAGTGTCCAACATGGACGTCACGGAGCCTCCGGAAATGCATGAGCTTATTGATTCATCAAGCTATGAATATCGTATGCCTAGGAATACCATGGATCCTCTTCCTCCCTCACTTGGGGTAGAACATTTTGTATTATCGGGTGATAGAAAATCAGATGAATCTATTGAAACTCAATCCAGTAGAGACCAATGCGGAGCTTGTATTGATTCCAACGTGGGAGTTCATGGTGAGGCTGAATCGGAAGATGATGATGAATACGAATGTGACTTCGGGTACTCATCCAATGAGGCATTGTCAAGTATTGCGATGGCGTTGCAAAAGCTGCCAAATTTCTCGTTGTCGAACGTGGAATCTTCTCTTACCAATGAAATCTTCAAGGCCAAGGAGACAATAGCTCCTATTGATTTTGAAAGCCTTGAGTTAGCCCCTTTAAGTAGGACGGGCGAGCACGGGACTGGTCTTTCTGTAAGCGATACAGTGTCAATCACTATTTCTTCACTATCAATTCCAGGTATGTCCTCTGCACCAATGCTTGCATCGATACAATACGAAACCGGTGTCTTAATGGAAAGTGCCCATCAAAGTGCTGAGATGCCGCCTCCAGAAGATGACGAATACGCCTACTCATCAACTACTGCCTTGTCCAGTATTGCCATGGCTCTAAGTTTACTTCCTAATGTCTCGAGAGATAACGTATTCTCCGTCCCTACTGATGAACCTGAACAGGAATTTGAAACTCGTGCGGAAGTCTGTTCTCCTAGAAGTAACACATATCGACCTGTTGAATATGAACTATCTCAACGTGAAGAACCTCGACAAATGATGGACCTAACTCAAGTTTCGACCGGAGTACTCTCAGAGCGTTCATTAGCTCGTGCCAATTTTTCCAGGGAGACGAGTAACGATGCACTGTATTCCGAACCTGTTTCGTCTCGTACCTACGATCAAACACTGACAATTGGTAGAACAGATAACCCATCTGCTGTGTCACCACACAGTAATACTTCGACAATGGCTTTATCTAGAAGCGGCATCCCAGCAGCGATTAATGACGAAGTGGTTCGCTCAATGCCTCTCTCATCCCGTAGCAGCATTTCAGAAGCGACAAGTTACCAAAAAGACGATGATTGTCAACTATCCGAGTTTAACAGAATTTTTACACTCTGTCGAGACATCCAAGTGGCAGCATTTGACATGAGCCACTGGGTGTCCCAGCGAGAGGTGGAAGACCATATCCAGTCGGTAGCACAGCCATTTTCATCATTGATGGGCTACGCATCACCTGAAGCGATGAGTGCTAACGACAATGCCCCTAAATACTTGGAGCGTGAGCTGAAAATGCTGCGCCGGAACTTTACATCTTGGAAAGTAGCGATCGTAGATCAAAAACGTGCGAAGTTGGTCGTTCGTAGGTTAGTCGCAAGAAGGAAGATCCGACATTTCGTTCTTTATCATCATTGTCGACAATTGCAAGCTCGGATAGAAGAAGCTAACCGTCTTCGATTCCTCGCGGCATCACGAATACAACGTAACTGGAGCTTATACTGCCATAACAAGAACGTTGCCAAACGGAAAGCTACTTTTCGCGTTGTTCATATGGCATTCCACCGCACAATTTTTTTCGTGGGGATATCACGACGACGGAGCTACCGTGAATATGCAAAGGACAAGTTGGTGAGGTGGTGGAGATTTCAGCGCTTTCGTATCAAGAAGAATAAACAGCGTCAGGAAAAACTTGTTCGGGAACGAGAACAGCGATCAAGAGCTCGGAGGGATATACAAACGTTTTTGAAAGAAATTCTACTTCGTCGCAGGCTGAAGACAGCTGAGGAGATGGCGAAGAGCATTTTGTTTAAGGAACAGCTAAAATGGACTAAGGCAAAGAGAGACGTGGAGAGGACAATGAAGATCAACTCAAAGCACAGACGAGAACTAATTGAAGATATGAACGCGCGGCTTGTAGATCTTGACCACAGATGGAAGGTTGCAGAGGAGGAAAGATTGCAACTTCTGACGCATCATGAGCGTGTGGTACACCAACAACAACAAGCAGTTGAGGTGCGACGAAAACGCCTCGCAGCGCTGAAAATCCAAATGTTTTTCAGAGTGTGCCATTTTCACAGGAAGCTGCGTAGAGTTGAAACAGAGAAGAAACAGTATGAGATCAAGCTCCAACAAGAGCTGGTTACAAAGGAAAAACTAGAAGTTGAGACCCAGAAGCATATCAGTAAGACACGAACTCAAGTGCGAGTATTGGAACGGAAAATTGGTCGGATGGCACAAGAAGCATTGCAAACCGTTGGTCGACACCGCGAAATCGTCCAAGTACACCAACAGAGGGAAGTGCATTCCCAGGAACGTGCTGCTCAACTGAAAATTAAGGCTTTCATCGATACTCGGACGCTGTGTAGAAGGGCAGATAGAGAACGACGAAGGCTTTTGTTGGAGCAAGCACGACTTCTAACAGAGAAAACAGAGACTGAGCTCATGTCTAGTGAAGAACAGCGAGAGCATCGTCGGACAGCGTCATTAGCAGAAGCTGATCTCAAACAGCGGTTGTCCGAGTTGGAGGCTCGATCTGAGGCACTGGTAAAAGCTAAGAATCAGTTAGCGGTGGAGAAGGCACAGGAAGCTCAGCGAGCAGCAGAGACTTTAGAACACAACAAACTCAAAGCCAGCATGCAACAGATAGCTTCCTGGGTTTTTGGTCAGATGCAGCTTTCAAAAATCAAAAAGGAAAATGCTGCAATCAGCACCTCGGCAGCACGTGAGATGATAGAGGAACGACAGAAACAGCGTAGAGAGATCGATGCGAAGATGCGTGAAGTTGCTTCGATAAAGGCATCAAGTTTCATGCGCCAACGCATCAGCCAACATCGTAATCACAAAACAGTGGAGGCGATACGGATACAGCACCATCAAAGGTCAGCACGGGAGAAGGTTATTGCTACGTGCACTCGAACACAGCTAGTGCAGATTATTATCGACATCAAACTTCTGACCGAACGGGAAACTAACGAAGGCATTGCGGAGGGTCTGAGTAGTGTGGCGCAGTTCTACAGAGCGCATATCCACAAATGTGCAAAGGTAAAGTACTTGAGAAGCGTGAATTGCGCTAGAAAAATTCAACAAGCTTCGCGCCAGTGGATCCATCAACAGAGAATTAAACGCGCAGAAGAGTTGGCGTTTAGTCAACTACGAGAAGTAAAAAGACGTCAAGCACTAGCTCGAAGAATTCAAATATGGTGGAGAAAGCAGATTCAAATACAACAAAAGAAACGAGAGCAGCAACTTGCCTTCGATGCTCGCATAGAATCGATTCGCGTTCGGGCTTTCGTGCGCAGAATTCAAGGAGCGTGGCAACATTGGACCAAACACGAGCATGAACGAAGACGAGCACAGCAATTAGCTTTCGAAGAGCATGTGAATGCAATTCGACTGCGAGCTAATGTACGCAAGATCCAAGGAGTATGGAAAAAGTGGGTCCTAAGCGAGCGTGAACGGAGGCATCAGCAACAGCTTGCATTTGACAAACACCTGAAAATTATAAAAAATCGTGCCAGCACTCGTAAGATTCAACGAGTGTGGCGGGGTTGGGTTCACCACGAGCAAGAGAGGAGAATTCAGCAACAGCGAATGTTTGATGCACACCTCGAATTGATACGAGTACGGGCAAACGTACGCAGAATTCAGGGAGTTTGGAGGCGCTGGGTCCAACACGAACAAAATCGAAGGTACCATCAACAATTAGTGTTTGATGAGAGTCTTCTAGCTATTCGTGTTCGGGCCAACGTTCGCAAAATCCAAAGAGCATGGAGGCGATGGGCTCAGCATGAACAAGTACGAAGGCATGTGCGGCAACTAGCATTTGATGCGCAACTAAACGTGATTCGTATTCAAGCCTACGTGCGTAAGATCCAGGGAGTATGGAGACGTTGGATCAAAAGTGAACATGACCGACGGTGTCTACAACAATTAGCCTTTGATACACGTCTGGAAGCAATACGAATTCAGACAAATGCCCGTAAAATCCAATGCGCATGGAGACAATGGGTTGCATGTGATCGAGAACAAAAAGAGCGAAGGCATGTTCATCGGCTAGTTTTCTTAAGTACTCACCGAATACAAAGGTGGTGGAGAAAATGGCAGCAGAAAAAGCGAGTGACGGCTACACGAGATCGAATTATGCGTAATGCATGTGCTCAAGTGATACAAAGGAAGTGGAAAAGATGGCACCGATCGCAACTAGCAAGAAGAGAACGACTTCAAATTCAGCGAGTTGAGCAAGATAAGGCACAGAAGGGTCGTACATTGCAAATCAGCACGACAAGGATACAACGTGCTTGCTACAAGTGGTGGAAGCAGAAACAAAGTGAAAAATTTGAGATTGATGCCGTCAAACGAATCCAACGAGCTTGGAGACGATGGTGCAAACGATCGTGTGAAAAAGCAGAACAAGAACGCCATGAACATGAAGAGCGTTCGGTTGCACTACGAATTCAACAAAATTGGGCGGGGAAGTTGTTCCGACGCAACAAGCAGCAAGATGAACGTAAGCGTTGCCTAGGAGCTCAGCGAATCCAGAGGAAGTGGCGTCGATGGCATCGACACGAGAAAGCTGTACAATCTAAAAAACGCCTAGAAGAAGATCAGTGTATCAGTGCAACATTGCTTCAACGAGCATGGAAGAGGTGGCACCTGGCACACCTTGAACATGAAAGACAAGCGCAGTTGGAACAGCGCAGTACTGCAGCCGCATTGATAATCCAACAGCTGTGGCAAAAAAATGGGAAGCTCGAGGTTAAGAGATACCAACTCCAACAACAGTATGCGTGTGCATATAAAATTCAAAAACTGTGGCGGTCGAATCAAGCTACCCTTCGTGTGCTGAAGAAGGAGGAGTTTCAAAGGCAAGAAACGGAGCCGAAGTCTCAAAACGAAGATGAACAATTGCAGCAGGAGTACGGGGTGAATGCGTTAAAAATTCAAACATTTTGGCGTAAGGAGCTAAAGTATCGTGAAAAGCAGCGAGAGATGGTACGTGTTAAGCAGACTCGGAACACGAGCTCGTTGACAATTCAACGGAACTGGGGAATTCGACAGCATCGACGAAAAATGGAGAGAACGCGTATTCAACATGAACAACACATGGCTGCACTCAAAATCCAAATGATGTACCTTAAGTGGCATCATGAACAGCAGGAAGAAATTGAACGAGAACGAATTCGTCAGGAGCAGGACGAAAGTTCGATGAAGATCCAACAGAACTGGGGAATGTCACACCAACGACGAAAGTTATCCCAGGAGCGTATTCGCCATAAGCAGAATTTCAGCGCTCTGAAGATACAAAAACACTGGAGGAGGTGGCGGCATCTTCGTCATGAACAACAGACTAATAGCAACGATTTAAAACCACAAAAGCGACGAAATAACTTGAAGACGGAGCGAAAACCCGACACAATTCCACTTGGACATGACGAAAAAGAACGCCAGGAAAGACTAGATGCTATTACGCATCGATCGTATGGTCGATGCATCGCGCGCGCGGTCATGAGATACCTTCAGAATCGACGAGAGTCGAGTGCTGCAACCAAAATTGAGGCTATATGGCGAGGAAAACTGTATCGGACCTACTATTTACAAGCGCAGGAAGAAAAACATGCCGAGGAAAGTCGCCAATATCGGCTTATGATATCAGTCCTTGCAACTAAAGTACAAGTGTGTTGGCGGCGATGGAATATTGGCGTACGACAAGTCAAGCGTGCAGCGGTGAAAAGTGAAGAGCTTCGTTTAATTGAGGAGACAAAAGTTCTCGAACGGAGACTACTTACTGCAAAGCGTGAACTGGCGGCAAAGCGAATTCAACGGGCCTTAGCTTCTCGAAGGGCTTTGATTGCTACTAAGGGTATTTCACATCGAGAAGCGATTCAAAAGGGAATTGTAGCCGAGCAAGAAACACCAACTAACAGGCTGGATGAAGAACCTCTAGACCACCCTCAGAATGAAGAAACTACATGTGACCTCCAAGAATCAGCAGAAGTACCAGTGGATCAGTTTGGAATTGTTCAAGAACCGATAGAATTATCCAAGCAAGGGTTGATTCATGCTACTGTGGAATTGACAGTTAAAGACTGGAGCGACCGACAGCTACCGCATATTCTATCGCGCAGTGTGAATCAAATTTTGTTTTGTCATGAAGCAGTAACTGTACTGCAAAAGTGTTTTCGAGATTACCAGACACGGCAAAAGATTCACTTTTACTTTCAACGGCTATTTGCTGTTACACCGGGTGAGCAAGCGGAAGCTGACAAGAGCGTAAGCAATGAGTACTTTCATTTCTACTTCGTAAAAGCGCGAGCCTGGTTAGATTGGGACGTATCTAAATCAACCAGGTCTGCTAGTTGGGCACCAGATACCAATCGGACAAAGTCGCTACTGCGCCTTCGCTTTGACTCACAAATGACGCGAAAACTTTTGCAATTGATTGAGCCAAGTGATGAATATTTGTCCTCGGAAATTGAGCAAGTACTGCACGAGATTACGACTGATGCGTTTCCTATTCTACTATCATCAATTTGCTTAGAAGATAATGATAACCCGAGGCCCGAACTTCGCTACCACGATGTTGGCGAATTGGAACTACCTCTCTCCGTCAAACTGCTTCGGCAAATGGAACAACATCGCGCTCAACTTCGACGTCAACAACTCTTAAAGATTAATACAAGTTCCGAAGAGCTCATAGTGTCTCCAACATCGTCAGTCACGAAGTCGGTGTCCTCATCTCCAAATGGAAGATCTGCGTCATCTTCACCGTCTCAACGAGCGAAGAAGGAAGTGACAATATTCTCTGCTGTTGAAAATGCCTCAGTGGACGACGCAATATTTCTCCTGCAGCGTGGTGCTGATTTGGGAATCCTCGAGTCGAAAACACAACGCAATGCTCTGCATATGTTGTCGTTTTCCAAGGAGAATTTTCGATCCCGGGTTGAAATGCTTGAGTTTTTACTTATTGCTAACCTAAACGTAGATGGCGTGGACTGCAACGGCGATGCGCCATTGATGCTATATGCATCCCTTGGTCACCTTGAATTCATACAGAAGCTGTTGGAACATGGAGCTGATATTCAGTTGACAAACCACAGAGGTCAAAACGTGCTGCACCGAGCTTGCGAAGAAGATCAAGTGGAGATCTGCGGTTTCTTACAGCAGCTCATGATGAAAGACTCGATTGAGAAGAACACTATGCTAGGTGATACTGTCGCGAAGTTGCTACCACCTACTCTCGTACTTCATACACCAGATAGTGAAGGGCGATATCCGCTTCATTGTCTAGCTGAAAAGGGGTTTGTGGAGTGCGCAAAACAATTAGTGATTACTACTCAAGCAAACCATGAATGGAACCGTATGCTTCAAGCCCAGGGCGACTCACAAGGTAGAACAGCGCTACACCTTGCGGTTCTATCTCACGATATAGCTATGACTACCTTTTTGCTTACCCCTGGAGGAGGTTCAAACGTGAATTGTTTCGATGACCTGCATCGATCTCCATTGCACTACGCAGTAGAATCACCCGCTGCACTTCCGATTATTTCTCGATTGATTCAACATGGAGCAAGCGTGAATGTGGCTGATGAAAGAGGTGATACTCCTCTACATTGGGCGGCATTTTTGGGTCGAGCCGCGGTAGCGCAGAGCTTGCTAGCGTTGGGAGCAGATCCAACACTCACCAATAGCGATTGGGAGACACCTGCACAGATCGCAGCAGCTTATGGCCAGCTTGACTGCATGCGATTATTGGTCCAAGCACAACGTCGACATGGAGCTGCACCCTCCATTGAAGCAAAAGATCAACAACAAAAGCCGTTAATTCGTCCAGCTAGCGAGAAGACAGCGCTGCAAAGACTGGAAGAAGCTGTGCACGAACTTCATCAGAAACAAGCTTCGTATCATGTCGCTGCTACCGATCGCGATACTAAGAGTACAATCGATGCTGATCAAGCGCATGGAGGCTACTGGGAAGAACTGCACCAAGACGTGCAGCTTGTGGAAGAGAGTGGGCAGTTCTCGTCCGAGGATGAAGACGAATTGCTATTTGGACACGACGATGACAATGACATAAACTTTTAGCTTATCGGTGAATTGAACGATGATAACCAACACAGAAGTCGGGTCAGGGAACGTTGTACTTAGTGTTGCCTTACCAACTAGGAGAAGCAGCCAAAGCCGGGCAAACTGTAGTTCGCTTGTTGGGCCAGGGGTGATTATCCAAACAACGGTGAAGAATTGTCGTCGACTCATTCAAATCAAGTTTTGCTCATTGTAGTTGCATACGTCGCTTTGCACACTGAATGGTGTTCTTGAGTAGTGTAGCAACAGTCATGGGGCCAATACCGCCTGGCACTGGAGTGATAGCATGCACGACCTTCAGTGCAGCATCGAAATCCACATCACCCACAAGACGGTATCCACTCTTCTTGGACGTGTCCTCGACAGGATTAATCCCGACATCAATCACCGTGGCGCCGGGTTTGATCCAGTCTCCTTGCACGAAGCGCGGTCGTCCAATAGCCGCAATGACGATATCGGCCTCAAGCACACGCGCCTTGAGGTCTTGGGTACGCGAATGGCATATGGTGACTGTAGCATTGCGATGCAGGCACAACAGCGACACAGGCAGCCCGACAATTTGGCTGCGACCGAGCACTACCACGTGCTTTCCTTCCAATGGAATGTCATAATGGTCCAACAGCCCCAGACAACCAGCAGGTGTACAAGGCAGTGCAAATGGCGTTTCTTCTCGCTGAGAAGAAGCTTTCTTGGTTGCAAACTGGAAGAGCTTGGCATGGTTCTCTGGGTGCAGGCCATCCACATCTTTCTTGGGGTCAATAGTGGCGAGAATAGCGTCTTCATCACAGAATGACGGGAGTGGAAGCTGCACGATGATGCCGTCCACATTTTGACGTGCATTGAGCTGCTCGATCGTCGTCAACAGCTCACTAGTCACCTTCTCCTCGGTCTTGTCCTTGCCATCTTCGCTCAATAAAATCTGGATCTTCCACGACTCGATACCTGTAGCCGAACAAGCTTTCTGCTTCATGCGCACATATGTGGCCGAGTCTTTGCGGGAGCCTACGACCACCACTGCCAGCCCCACAGGACGACCATACCGCTCCAAAAAGACGGAGCATTGTGGCTGCAACTGCTGCGTTCGTATCGCGTCGCTTGTGGCTTTGCCATCCAGCAGAACAGGCGTCGACTTCATCCTCCGAGTCCTCTGAGTCTTATCTCGCAGATTGCGCACTGAGCTCGTCGACTACCGGATTCACATTCAACGAGGTCTTTTTTCAAATTCGATTGGGATCCGTTATCGCTTTTTTCAGGTGCACATGCTTCATTGCGTTCTGATTGGCTGAATTTCGGGGGATACTTTTGTGCAGCACGATCGCAATTGTCAACATGTTGCTGGAATTCGGGCGCTTCGTGTTCCTCGCGCTGACGGATGCCGCGATGCTGCCGGCGCTGGACGTGATGAAGCGCAATCGCCGACACTTCGAGCTGTTCGTGGGCGTGCTGCAGCTCCTCGTGGCGTTTAGTTTCAACGCCGCTGAGGCTTTCGACACGCAATTGTTCCTCAAAGAAGTCGAGTGGCATTTCATCTCGGATGTGTTGTCTATCTCCTATTTCCTGCTGCTCTGTGTTCACCTCATGGGCTACAAGGACGAAAACCACAATATTGTACTGCGCTACGTGGCGTTCGCGGGCGCATGGCTCTTCAAGACCAAGGACGGATGGGACTCGACACTCTACGAGGGAATGCTCGTGGGTTTTTACTTGCTCGGCGTCGCGTACCGACGGCTGTTCACCCCGAGTGGTAACATCTCTCCACTTAACAAGCAGAACGCCGTGTATGCAGTGGGCTGTCTCATTGCAGCGACGATTGTGGGTCTCGTCGCTATCTTTTTTGAAGATGATAAGAACCACACGGCATTGGGGTTCGCTAAAGGATTGATGCACATGTTGGGAGGTGCTGCGTTCTACTACGCGTGGCTTTCAGTGCCGTGCATGGACTCAAAGAAGGATGACATAATCCCTACCCACAGCTCGTTCGTGTAGAGTGAACGATGTTTGGAACACAAGCTGCGCCTACAAAAGAGCTTCATTTACTTCGTTCTTACTCGGTTTGCTGCTGCGTCGACCTTCGGTGGTGAGTGAGGAAAAAGTCGTAGAGCGTCTCAATTGGCTTCACATCGGCTTTCTCTGAGATCTGTAGTGACGTAAGGTCAATACACTCTGAATGGAGGTGTGTTGGCAATCGTACCTGTCTTCCATGGGCCCGTTCGAAGTACGTCGCGTACAGAGTAAGTTGCAAATGCAGTGACGTCAAGAACGAGGTGGTACAATTATTGGACTGCTCCAAACACTGACGATAAGCAGGGTCCCGTTCAAGCAGGAAAAGCTTGAGAAGAGCATACACTTCATGGATTAGCAAGACGTTACCATTCAATTTCATCGTTTTCTGGCCGTCGTTGATATGCTCCTGTCGTTGCGCATTGATATATCTCTTGATAGCCGCTTTTTCGCGTCTAAGACGATCGATGGACCAATTTGGGCAATCGAGCAGCCACGAACCACGGCGAGTTTCATCAGCATTATTGATTTCGTCGTCTTCAGCAGGGTCCTTATCGAAATGAGTCAGCATGTGAACGAGCAAGTCTTCACAAATGTCCATTGAGGCTGTCTTGTTGACAATATCGTGTACACTGTAGCTAGAGACTGTTACAGTAGTGGAATGCTCAGTAAGTTCCTCGGTGACCTCATGAAACAAAACATTGTGCACAGTTTGCTCCAGCAAGTGTTCGTAGATGTCCTTCGTCCCTGACATCGTGGTTGCTGTTGCTAGTTGTCGCTGTTCTTGCACCAAAACATGTACGCGCTTGATTTAGCTGGGAGCGAATAACCGACGCGACGCCACATCCAACTTAAAGATCCCCAGCAGATACAGCATGTCCAAGGCTCAAAAGAAAGATGACGTTGCTGTAGGTGGTCTGCGTATCATATACCAGGACACATCCAAGGAATTGGAAGAGCTTATCCTCACGAGCGCCACAAACGCGCTCAAAGCACTTTACAAGGGCGAAAAGAACCACTTCACAGAGGTTGCACAGCAGATCAAGCACGAAATCGAGGAGACCCAAGAAGGCGCGTGGCATGTCATCGTGGGCAAATCGTTCGGATCCTTTGTCTCGCATGAAGTCAAAAAGTTAGTTGTGTTGATCATGCTTGAATTTGTAAATTGTCACTTACATTTTGCGTGCTTGATCCTGAGCAGGATGCTGTATTTCTTCCTAGGTCAAATTGGCTTCCTCGTGTATCGGCATGGTTGACAGCTCATTTTCTGCATGTTCTGCCTCGTTAAATAATCAGTTTGCCTACATTCTGACGTTCTGAGCTGGATCTTCTCCATAATGCCGTCACTCAGTCCACTCGATGGCGATGCTTCTGCCTACAAAACTATCAATTCTGCTGAAATTGTTGTTGCTGTTGTTGATGTTGTCGTTGTTGACGTTGTACCTCCAGATTTTGTTGAAATGTCTGTTTTAGAGCTTCGCGGATATTGCGACTGAACTGCACAATGCGCACGATCTCCACCTCGCGGTCTTTCTTGAGTTTCTTGATGCTCTTTTCGTGCATCTGGATGTTTGCGCTAGTGGTTCGAATGAGCGTAGTCTCCCAACTGGAGCTTACTGCGTGGGACTGGTTAAGTGTCTCACTCAGAGTCTGATTTAGCTCGATAAGTTTCTTCTTGTGTTGATTGATCTCGTTTGATATCTGTAAACACTTGCGATGGCTTATCATGGGTACCTGTGGTACATCGCCGAGTTCAGTCAGGCGTAGAAGGCGTACACAAGCCATGATATCGTTGGACTGAATAATCATCGCGATAAGGAGCTTGTCACGTCGCTTTCTTGCTGCATCTAATACCGACTGCAACTTGCTCAGTATGGCCATGATTGGCCCTGCGGCATACGGTCCTTGGCACGTCGCAACTGCTATCTGCTTGGTCAACTGCTCACTTTTCAATTCCAGTACTGTCACGTTTTGGTTCACTTCATGATAGCGGTCCACCAACGAGTCAACCAGAGCATTCTCCGCAAAAACGGCACCTCCTAGCGGTAAGAGATTATTGGGATTGGATGTGCTAGCCAATTCTGTACTGATGACAGACGTTGTCGACCACACATTGCCCGTCGTGTCAACAGAGTTCGACATAGTGGTTGGTGCTACCTCCATCATCCCATTGCTCGCGAATATCATGCTATTACTTCCATTTCCCATTGACGATTGCACCCCGAACTGAGGCGCACTATTATTCCACGGTAACATCCCGACGCTTGCATTGATATTGGCTCGGTTTGAATTTGAAGATGCGTTGTACACTGAGCTGGTCGGTACTGCTTCGAGTCGCACTGGTGATGCTAACGGTGCTGAGACCGTACTAGTAACACCCTGGTTGAATGGTATGGGCTCTAGGATTGAGTTCTGACCACCCGGGACTTGAGGATTTGTTCTGGTAGAAGCAATGCTGCCGTTTTGTTGAGTTCCATTAGCAACGGGTTGCTCAGACGTTCCATTGGAAGACGATAAGCCAGCTTGTACGTTATTTATCGTCGTTTCGTGTTCATCTTCCTCGTCATCAATGACAATCACTTCAACATCGCGTTTTCGTTTTCCACTGGCGCCGACGCCGGAACTGTCATTTGACGCTGGAAGCGGACGTTTCCGCGCTGCGATCATTTGGATGATCACTTTCTGGAAATTCGTAGACCAGTTAGACTTTGCTATGCAGGTTCCCGGTGCATCTAGTAACAAACAAGAATGTGTAAGTTTAATGATCGGTAGTTGATAAGGAACATCGCAATAATCGACGAACCTTCTGTAGCAAGCTTGCGATGACTTTTAGCCCTGGGCACACTGTGAATCTGATCAAAGCACTTTATGCAGAATTTCAGGCCACACTCCGCACACCAATAAGCGACCGGATCTAGTTGGCATTGCTGACAAACTTAATCACACAAGACAACATAACTCATTAGTAGCTGCACGGTTTCCTTTTGTCTAGCAAAACTCACTTGAAGCAGCAAGCCGACGATGCCTTTGTGTGTCTTCCGACGAATGTGTTGATTTCCAGCAAGACAAACACAGCGGGCTGCCCATCAAAATGCAGTCTTCTTGATTACACTTGACTTCTGCATTGCTGTCACTTTTTCTTCGCTCACATTGTACACACCGTGGAGTCTTCTTGATTACACTTGACTTCTGCCTTGCTGTCACTTTTTCCTCGCTCACATTGTACACACCGTGTCATCATCAACTCTGCAGTCATAACATCACTCAGTCAATACTTATTTAAACAGCCACAACCTACATCTACACGTACGTCGGATCTGCTCTCGGTTGCGCATCCTAAAATTCTGTAGCACTATTGGCAGCACGTCGAACCACATTTTGTTCTTCTTTTGATCCGTCTGCATTCCATTTTGCTCACTACTAGCAGCGGTCCCGTTCCCTGTCGTCAATTCTGCTCCATGGCAGACCTGTGCTTCCTGCTCACCTCCAATTTGAGCACTGCTGTTTGCATCTGATTGTACTCCATTTTGGTCCTTCTCGCCGTTAATTTGTGTCAATATGACGCCTTTCTCGCTCTGTGTGGGGGTCGACACTCCATCGCTTGCAGATCTCTCAGAGGAAGCTGTTTCTGGAGTCGTAGGCTGGTTGGTCGGTTCCTCCTGTCTAGGTTGCGTTATTGACGTCGCTGTGAGAGGCGTAGGAGACCTGGTGGGTGTTGTATCTGTCGTCGACTGAACTGTCGCTTGGGAGGACGCTACGGGGCCTGTAGGGAACGCAGCGAAGCGCTCCGCAAGATCAGACACAGGTGCAGGATCTTCCACATCCATAGGAGAAGGAGATAGCAGCGACACGTCCCCTGAAACCCCGGCAGCGACCGAGGCCAGAGCTCTTTCCTCCATCCTTCGCGCCGCTTATAGAGAACTATTGCGCTCTAATTGCAAATACTAAAATTAGTCTGACTCAATTCTGCGACACAAAATAAAAGATTGTTCTCGAAAAAACTCTTTGGTCAGACCATTTTTTGATAGGATCGCAAAGCCACAAGCTACACAATGGCAGGCAGCGCGGAGACCCTCGCAGCAGAAGTCGCCGAGCTCCAGACGCTGTTGACGCAGATTAAGACACCTGGCAATCGCCGTGACCTGGAGCAGCTGTTGCAGCGCAAGCAGAAGGCGCTGGAGGCCGCTGAGCCCCGGCAAGAAGAGCCGAAGGAGGTGGAGACGCCCAAGGTGACAACTACCCGACCTGTCACCGACGTCACGATGTTCACGGAGATCAGTCGCTTCGGCTGGGAGGACGATGGCTATGGCAAAGCGAAAGTGGCGGTCTACATCATGTCGGGTATTGATGGAGTCGGCAACTTGCCCAAGGAGAATGTGACGTGCCACTTCACCAAGGCGTCGTTCGATCTGAAGGTGGGTTGGCTTGGTTATTGACCTTTTGTTGTAGATAGCTGACTTGTTATTGGTAGATTATCGGTCTGGATAACAAGAACTACAGGTATGTGGTGAGCTGATGTGGTTTAGAGGGATATGGCTGACGTAGTAGTGTGCAGATTGGTTAAACAGCACTTGGAGAAGGAGATCGACCCAACGAAGAGCTCGTTCCGCGTGAAGAAGAACCGAGTTACAATTTCACTTCACAAGGCGGACGTGAACAACACGTGGATGAACCTTACGGCTAAGAATCCGCTTAAGACCAGCAAACCCGACACGAGCGACCCAACTGCTGGCATCATGGACATGATGAAGGTGCGTTTAACTGTTATACTGATAGATTAAACTGCAATGCTGTGGACTAACATTTGTTTTTGCTTCTATAGAACATGTACGACGAAGGCGATGACGAGATGAAGCGCACGATCGCCAAGGCGTGGACTGAAAGCCGTGACAAGAAGGGTGCTGCCAGTCCCTTCTAACTGAGCAGTAGGCACAGGGTCATCTTCAGGCACCCTTAATTATGATCTAACATGCAGATTGGAAGCATTTCTACTCGCTTTCAACTCGGATCTCCTCGATATCGTCACCACTGGTAAGAACAGTCACTTCACTGTTCTCAAGTGCTTTCTTGATGCGTTTATATTCTGCACTCTTCTTCTTCACCTGAAAACTCTCATTCGTGTCTCCTGTGTCCACTTGCATGAGCGATAGGAATCCGTCTTCGTCGATATCCATGACACTCCACTCGATACTTGGCTCAGTGACAACTTCGCCAGCAATCGCGGCGTCTGGGTCTCCACCAACAATCGCAATGAGCTCGTTGTACCACTTGAGCAGTCGTTTCTTCTGCTTGGTGCTGACCACATTGAACGGCATTGCCAGACCATCCTTCACCGTCTGGAACGTGGCTTCAGCTACTGGTAGCATAGCTCCTCCTTGCTTGCCCAGTCCCACGTAGTGCCCCACACAGTCCACGAGCTTCTGCTGCGCTGCGTCACTGAAGCGTTGATCTTGGTTGCGCTGCAAGAAACGACTCATTGTGCGCAGCTCCTTGGAGATTTTTCCCTGTGTTGTGTTCATCTTTGCAGCGCCATCCGGGCCCGACACAATCGCCACCAACGCTTGGCCATCCTCCCAGAACTTGATGCACCTCGAGTCCATTGCTACTGAATTCCGTTAAAGTCCGAAACGGCTGATGACTAGGAGTTTGTATGGTCACTTTCAGATTTGCGCCATCATGAGCACAGAAGACTTGTACGGAGACTTGGACACATCCACTAGCGCTTTGGAGAAGAAGGAGGCGCTGGATCTCAAGACACAAGTTGAGCAAGAGAACAAACGACTGAGAGATGAACTGGCGCAATTACAAGAACAGAACCGACAACTTGGCACTGCCAACAAACAACTGGAGACCAACATCTCGACACTTTTTGCTACAGCGCAACTGGAGCTTGGTCGCAAGGATAAGGAGATCCAACGACTGCGTAGTCAATTGGAGAGTCTAAATGCACCACCTAGAAGATGAATGAGCGGGCTGCAAAGGAACACGAAGGATATTTACTAAACATGTTTCTTGTTTTTTAGTTGTCTGCATCTTGCATAAATAAAAACAGCCGCGTGTATGTGTTTGTCATCGTTTCGGAGCGCTCGTTCGCTGCCGTCGAATGCCTATCGCATCAACTCTTGCTGTTTGTTCATACGAACTCATCTCCGTCTCTTTGTTCGCGTCGCGCTCGGGAGACTGCTCTGCTCCCATCGCTCCGCATGATCTTTTTGACTTTGACACTCGATCTGTTTCCATCCGGACGAGACGCAAGCCGTCACACTCATCGCTTGCCTATCAACCGATAATAGATAGTGTGATACACCTTCTACCAGTGAAGACACGCGCGCGGCAACTTGCTTGACATGTACTTGGATATGTAACTTTTCGATGAGGTACTCTTCACAGGTGTCACCAGCTCTCACACCTTCGAGGTAGTCACTGGATTCACCGTAGTCTGCAAAAGCACCGCTTTATGCGTCGTGTGAGGATGTATTAGTTGGTCCAACCACTACCTCCTCAGGGTCTGGCACTGAAACTCCAGCTGATTTTTCCCCGTTGGAGTTTTTCAGTTGCTGCAGGAGCGTGTCAAGGCAACTGACATCGTATTCGTCTAGCAACGACGTCTCAAAATCTTCGAGTTTCTTCATTACTGCCTGCTAATACGCAGCCCAACAATAGACACACCATTACATCACTATTTACAACAAAACAAAACTTCAGCCAAACAAGACCACAGGATGCGTCACAGTACCTGTTCACCATCAGTGAAGTTGTAGTGGTCGGAGTCAGGCAGCAGAGGAAGCTCTTCGTCCAAAAATGCTAGCTGGTTGTTAGCATCCACCGACGATTCAGTCCTATTACCATCCAAAGCAGCTTCGCTTTCACTCGATGTCTGTCCTCCGTTGCTAGCGGTCGGTGTGCTTATGCTTGGTGTCGACACTGTCGGTTCTGATACAGCCGGTGTCGATACGGTCGGTGCTGAGATGGCAGGCACAGATACGTCTTGTGTCGTGTCCGCACCATTCGTCAGGAATCCAGCCAGCATTGTGTCCATGCTGGATACACTGTTGTTAACTGCTTTGATTGGTGAAAAGATGCTCAGGACATTGTTTTGTCCCCTGTCCGAGTGCACAACAGGGAGTGTGTTGGACTGCACAGTCATAGCAAGCGGGTTGGATTCTTCCACTGCACTGGGAACTTCGATGACTGAAGATGGCTCTACATCTAGCAACAAAATTGTAAAGCGTAAGTGACGACGTTGAAATGCATCAAGAACATAACAAAAACCATACCTAGTTTGTAAGGTGTACCCTCGGCAGTCAACACATCACCGACATCTGACGGCACTTCCACAAATTTACGCTTTCGCGATCCTGGTGTTGCAGCTGGAACATCAGCAGATGACCCAGGCAAAAGCGCAGGCTCATCCATTGCCAAGAAGCGCAGCACATCACGGAATTCCTTCGGTCCAAGCATGCTGTTGTTGGTGTAGCTACCAGTAGATCAAAGAAAAAGTCGAAGCCAACGAGAAGTAGGCACGAATCGAAAATATCACACAGCAGCAAAAGACGGTTAGTCACACATCGAATACTCCGTTTGCAGAAACCATCGTTTGCTTGCGACACTTACTCTTCGGTGATTACAGCCCCAGTCGCATCATTGCTGGAGAGCTTGGGCAGATTTTGTTGTTTACCACGATAGATTTGGAACAGGATCCACATGATCTTCTTCATCTTCTCCTGCATGATTAACTGCTTGTCTTTCGCAGCCTCGAGGTGCTTCCACAACTTGAGGTTGTCACTCCTGACAATCTAGCATCACAAAAACACAGAAATACTGTCAACTTTGTAAAAATCGCAAAAAGTGTACCAATTCGCCCGTACTGCGTTGTCAATTTCCACTTCGCGCAATCGCTTTTCCATTGCGTCACTACGTTGACGCAACTCCTTCATCTCGTGCAGCAGCGTGTCTGAGATCTCCCGGTGGGCATCAAGCCGCGAGTTCTATCAAAGCAACAACAACAGTACTTAGAACCTCCAACTCGCTCTCTTTGTCCGTACCTCAACCCACCTGGACAGACGACGCGACAAGCTGTTGATTATGGTGGTTGCTGTTCGACACCTTGCGTTTGATATGGTGCAGCAGGTCAGGTCGTCCACGTTTAAAGTATGGGTGCTGGAACTCGAGTCGCTTCGAGTCGAGGACCGTCTTGTGGAAGCCATAGAGGTTGAGTTGACGCACGAACGAAGGGAAGTTGCGGTGCTTGAAGAAGCGTGGCAGCACCATGGCCACGAAGGCCTCGAGCTGCGACACAATGATGGTGTCTCCGTTGGCGTTCCAACCGCAGACATGCGAGAACTCGGGCATACTGAAGATCTCGTACGTCTTGGACAGGAACGCTGGCAGCATCACATGTTTCCCTTCGGCGTTCGTGGGGGTAGCTGCCTTTCCATTTGGCACTGCTGTCACCGTTTTGGCTGCGGCTGGGACGCCCGTGGGCACCGGCACAGCGGCTTCCTGCTTGGTCACTCGGATGCGCTTGGCCATATCCTGTAAACCCTGTTTCCTGTTGTTCTACTGAGCTGTTGGGAGACTTGAAAAGCTCGTCGAGTAGCTGAGTGAACTATGCGTCTGCTGCTGTGGGTCCTGTGGTCTGAAGTTGCCTGTGGTGTCTGTGAGCGCGCTACGTGTGTGACGTGTGCCCTCTTCCTCGTCCTGCTTTCTTCCTTCTAAAGACGTTGGGACGTTCAGTTGATTGGTTGACCGACCACCTTTTGTATGCTGGAAAATGTCGGTTGAGGTTCGCTACAGTCTGGTCTCCCATATTGCGGAGTTTCTGGCTGCATCAAGCAGACGAGCCGGCAATCTTTGATTGGCTGTAAATTCCGCCAATCGCGGTTTCGTCCGAGACATTTCTTGTTTGACCAGAATTTCGTCGCCACAAGAATTCGCGATGCGTCGAGCAGCCCCAGTGCTTGTCGACAGTAAAATGCAAACAGCAGTGGAAACTCGATATTAGCGCCTTCCAAGTGCAAAAGCAAGTCCTTCCTGTATCGCAGAGCCGACCATGTTCTGTCGAGGTGGGACTGCTCTCTCCAAATCCGATAGCTACCTCGTATCCATTTTGACAAGGTCAACATTCAAATCTTGCAACCCCTTCGAATCCGTTCCGCTATCAACTATCCCTTTCCAAAGGCTCAATATGTGGGTGGAACATCCAGTACATCAGGAAGATGGCTGCAAGTGTCACGTCTCCGTCGCCTCCGGCTTCCAGTAGTGGCGGATGGCGCGGCTCGGACGCGTATCTGCAATGGTCCAATTCGTACTACACGTGGCGTGTGGCAGGCACTTCGCTCCTGTCTCTGGGCTCCTTGTTCTTGCTCTTCTTCACCAGTAAACAAGGCGTCGTGCTGGACATTTGGCTCGGTTTGCAGGCGCTCAACGTGTCGCTGGGGATGACAGCGTTGCCCTTCGTGCCGCTCTACCGCGTGCACGTGGCTGAAGCTCCAAGTGGCGAAGAGTCAACGACTGCTGCGACCACAAGCGAGCAACTGCTGGGCACACGCACTGTCAGCTCCTTCTCGCTGTCTCGTTCGGCCTTTGACGCCCCAGGGGAGACGCTGGAGCGCACACTGGCACTGGCAATTTTTGAGGCTATTGTGATAGTGCAGACAGTGTCGCTCTCGTGGATTGTGGTGCTGATGCTCGGTATCTATTGGGCATTCGGAGATCTCACGGAGCAGGGCGTGTGGGCTATTTGGACAGATCCTGTGTCGTATGTCACGCTGTTCGCTATCCTCACTATTGCACTGCACACGCAGCAGTTTGACAAGCTTCGTGCCCATCAGCAATTGCAACTTGGAGCTGGTTTGGAGGACGATGAATTGATGGCGGTGGCGCCGACAGCTTTAGGGGGTGGCATTGGTGGTGTGGATGGTACTGAGGATAAAAATTCAGCTCCGAGCGGGGTTAATACGCCGATTTTGCAATCAAATCACGTGGATTCGTATTTGACACTGAATCAGGAGCTGCATCCGTGGGCGACGACACCGAGTACTGTTCGCACGGTGGAAAGACAACTACGTGGCGCGTTGTATGATGCTGCGGCGAGTGGGAATTGTGCAGCAGTGGAGAAGTTGGTGGAGCGTGCTGAGCATGTGCTTGGATCTAAAGTGCAGCTGGACATGCTGCTTAATCGTATGTACACTACACCAGCTCTATTCTGTTGGATGTTTTCACATCGAACGCACAATCCACTGCATGTAGCATGTCGTGCTGGTGACGTACGTGTCGTGTCGGTTTTACTTGAGGCTGGCCTGAATCCAAACTTCCTTGACAAAATTTCAGGCGCAACATTCAATCTGGAGTTACTATATGAGCTGTGTCAACTACGAGTGAAGAAAGTGACACATATACTGGGGGCTCCCCTGCATGTGGCTGCATTACACGGTCATACTCAGGTTATCGATCTCCTGGTGAAGTTTGGTGCCAACTTGGACATCATCGCTCGATCAAGCTTTTTCTCGCGCTCTATGCGTGTCACACCAATATTCTTAGCGGATTCGGCGGACGTTATGGAATGCCTCATTCGACACCGAGCAAATACACTATTGGTGCCAGGAGGTGGAAATGCTGCGAGCACAACGGTACTTCAACGCGCACAGCTCTCTGGTCGTCGTGAACTTGCTACTGTTCTCGAGGAATGGGGAGCTGACGTTGCACTCACTCCACTACATGAGGCTGCTGCCGCTGGTAACCTTGCTGCGGTGCAACACTTGCTCTCATGGGGTATTAGCCCAGACATACTAGGCGAGTTTCAGCGCGGAGTTCACAGCCGCACGCCATTACACTGGGCAGCCGTCATGGGAAGAAAACGTGTGATTAGTGAGCTTGTGAAGCATGGCGCTGATGTTAATGCCAAGGATAGTCATGGACGGACGCCGCTACACTGGGCAGCCCGTCATAATTATGCTGGAGCTGTTGAGGAGCTCCTTGCCGTGGATGCAGATTTTTTGCAGCTGGACCATGATGGAATGACCCCGCTGGCATTTGCTGTCGATGGTGGGCTTCTGCGAGGCGATTGTGTGGAGCTCTTTGTCCGTTTTGGAGCGGATGTAAATGCCTTAGTTCCGAATGCGATAGATGAGACCCCTCTTCACATCGCTTTACGACTCGGATATAAAGATACTGCACTAGCTTTGCTTGTCGAGGGTAAAGCTGATCTGTACGCGCTGAATGGAGAAGGGCGTCGTGCCGTCGAGTGCTGCGCTTCTGCAGAGCTGCAATATGCAGTCAAAGTCGCCGGTGGCTGTGTTGACGTTGTGCTGTCATTTGATCCAATATTTCGCGCGTTTGCTGACCGTGTGCGTGCCGGGATTGAACAGAATTTTATGACGGTGTATATTCGCAGCGAAGAAGAAGATGCGATAGGCAGAGACGGTGGTGGTGCTTCAGTAACATCACTGGAGGTGATGAAGAATGCGTCTGCAATTGTTTGCATGCTTAGCGATGGGTACGCACAGAGTGTCTTGTGCATGGACGAACTCGCGTTTGCAAAACAGCACGAAGTTCCTGTGGTGCCGATTTCATGCGAATCCGTCAAAATGTCTGAGGAGTTGCAGGTGTTTGTTTTCACGCGACAGATTGTACCATTCGGTCAGGCCGTGACTTCGCATCACTTTAAGACGGCAGATTCCAGTGAGGAGGGATCTACTATATCAGACATATCAACCGTGGATCATGTCGAATTTGAAATCGACGAAGATAAATTCCAAGCCAGTCTCCGAAGCCTTATTGACGGTTTGCGCGACGAGGTGGAAATGCACCGGCTCGGAGGCGATAGAGACCTGCCTCAAATGATGGTAAGCAATCACCAACCGTTGAGCAGGGCTGCAACATTGAGGCGTCGGCGAATGGATGAAATTGTAAACGCTGTAATTGTTCGCGGTAGTGGAAGGAGGAATACGTTTGGAGGGGGCCCGACGTTCTCGATCTTTGTATCTCATGGAGATTGTCATCGCGACTTTGTGACGCGTTTGTGTACCGAACTTCGGCGCTACCAGCTACCATTTGTGGTTGATTCCATGACGAATGTATCCAGCACTAAGGAGCGTATTTTGGCGGCGAAGGATGCCATTCTGCAGAGCTCAGTGTTTTTGGTTGTGTTGTCGGAACGCAGTGTGAAGACGGAGCTGGTTAGCGATCAGTTGGCATTTGCTGAAGACAAAGGGAAAACGATTGTGCCGATTTATTTTTCTAAGCGGCCCCGCGGTGTGGATTCTGCGTTGGGTAGGTTGTTCGAGCGAGAAGGCCGAGCCTACATTTTCTCCAGCGACATCAGCTATGGACGTGGGTTTGGAGAACTATTGCATGACTTGCGCTCAGGCGACAGTGATGATGGCCATCCCAGTGGTGCTGGTGTGTCATTGCTATCAAGCCCTGTAGCACAGGCAGCTGCTCGACGATTGTTGCAGAATTCAAGACTTTTCAATGGATCAAGCCGTAAGAAACCTCCACGCGCTAGCGTTGGTTGAACACGTTGATGAACCTCATCTGAAACGTTGGTACCAAACTCGAGGTGGCGAAAATGTTTTACTGCTACATTCATGATCAGCATCCCGTGGTTTGGTTCTGTTGACGATATACGAAAGCTCATATGCATCGGACGCGTATCGCTTCCAATGGCTCAACATGGTGTGAAGATACCTTGTATCACTGCCAAAACAACGTGCTCTCCGATAGTGCTGTGACTTCATCACGCCAGTTTGCTCACCGGGGATTTTATTTCGTTTTCCTTGCACTTTGAGCTTGCCGGAAATGGAGATACACAAGCTTTTCTGCCTTCAGGTGACGAGGATGTCCAAAGAACCCGAGCTTCACATCGGCAGATGCTCAGACCTTGTTCGTGCAATAACGACGACATGAACAAAGCTCTTCCCCTCTATATATTACGCACTGCTGACTTTAAGTTCGGCCTCCGAATTTCTGCATGAGTTTCGATCCCTTCGGGACGTTCTTGGGAAAGCGTCCTCCCAGTCGACTGCCCTTGCCAGACTCGGACGAGTCTGTGCTCGCTGTAGATCCCTACAAATACAATACGTCGTTAAAACAAGACCAAAAGGCCTGAAATCCTCCTCCTGCAGACCTGTCGTGCCCTCTTGAAATGGTCCTGCGTCATGTTGCCATGACGCGAGATGCCTCTGACCGACATGGGGCCGTGGTCGTCTCCGTTCTTCTTGCGCTTGAGTCCATGCTGCTCCTGCTGTTGCCGTCTCTTGTGCTCCTCCTGACTCTCCGCCAGCGTCGTCTGCCACAAGGCGCTCCACACGCGTTTCGTCTTCTCGACGTCGGTCTCTTCATGGAACAGCGCTAGAATCTCGCGGAAATCTTTCTTCTTCTTGGGTTTAAGCGGCTGCGGTTGACTTGGATTCAGTGTCGGTTTCTTCTTGAGATCGTCTTGTGGTGGAGGAGGCGGCGGCGGGGGTGGCAAAGGAGCTTCATCAGGCAGCGCGTCCTTCATATCGTTGCAAACCGTAAACTATACTGTATATTGTATCCAAGATTAGATCCTAGAGCTCGTATGATTGGTCGAATTCCTGTCTCCATAGGAAAAATCCTACACTCTATTAGTTCGAATCTAGAGTGACTCTAGTGGTCACAATTGAAACCGCGTCCCCAGCTCCACTATGACGATCTTGCGCTTGTCGTCGCTTGCCCGCTCTCGCTCGTTGCTGCAGACGCGTTGTCTGTCCACACATGGCCATCCGTTCGTATTTGAGTCACGTCACGAGTACACGGACTATCTGCAGGCGCACCAGAGTCGCCTGCCATGGGGTTTCTCCGTCGCCACCACCAACTTCGACTTCGTGCCACAAGAGGCGCCGCATCTCCCAGCCAAGATGACTATGACCCTCATCAAACCCGTCAAGCCCACGTCCCTCTTTGCTGCTGTATTCACGCAGAATGCTTTCCCAGGAGCCCCAGTCTTGGTGGGTCGCAAGCGTCTCAACGAACCCAAACTCGGTGCCATTTTGGTCAACAACAAGATCTCCAACGTCTGCGCCAGCGGTGGTGGTGTGGCTGATGCTGAAGAAGTTTGTGACAACTTGGCCAAGCATCTGAGACTGGAGGGAGGCTCCCAAGTGCTGCCCTGCTCCACGGGTGTCATTGGATGGCGCATCCCTGTGGACGCCATGGTGGAGAACCTCCCCAAACTTGTCAACAATTTGCAGTCTGACTCAGTACTCCCTGCTGCGGAGGGCATCATGACCACTGGTAAGTATTTGAGGATATATTGTGTTAGAAGAAAGAAACTCATGTTTGTACATTGTTGACAGACCTGTACCCGAAGGTTCGCTCCATGGACGTGTGCGGTGGGCGTATTGTCGGTATCGCCAAGGGTGCCGGCATGATCGAGCCCAATATGGCTACGATGTTGTCGTACATTCTCACTGGTGAGGGATGAATTGCTGATAGTTTGATACTGGAGGACTGACTTTTGATATTAAATGCAGATCTGTCAATTCCCCGTGACGTGCTGCGTGAATTGCTGACGGAGGTGGTTGGAGATACGTACAACTCACTCAGTGTAGACACGGACCAGAGCACGTCAGACACCGTGACGCTCGTGTCGTCGGACCAGATTCCGTTTGACATGAAGCAGTTAGACGAATTCAAGAAAGCTCTCCATGAGGTGTGCCTCGGATTGAGTGAAGACATTGTGCGCAACGGTGAGGGTGCACACCACGTTATGCGGGTGCGTGTGAGTGGTGCGTTGTCCAAGGATATGGCCAAGGGTGTCGGCAAGTCGGTGGTCAACTCACCTCTGCTCAAGTGTGCAGTGGCTGGCAACGACCCGAACGTGGGTCGCCTGGTCATGGCTGTGGGCAAGTACATGGGTCTACACCACAAGGACGTGAACATTCAACGCCGCATGAAGATCCGTATGGGAGGCGTGGTCATCTTCGAGAACGGTGAGATGGTGCTCAACGACGATATTGAAGCTAAGCTGGTAGCACACATGCGCGACGCGATGCTGATTGAGCCCACTCGTGGTGGTCTCGATGCCAGTTCGCACAACTTCCCGCCGCACGGAAAGTTTGTCGAGGTAAGCGATTTTATGTTCCTCTGTTGTTTTCGAAGTCCTCACTTCTAATATTTTGTGTTCGTGGTAATTGTAGATCGAGATTGATTTAGGCGTTGGATCCGAGGAGACGCAAGTTTTGGGCATTGACCTTACGCATGAGTACGTGGCCATTAATGCCGACTACCGCTCGTAGATGACGCGTAAATAATCGTCATGGACTTGCTGGAGTAACCAATCATATAACTGCGGGATGCGGCGAAATGACTGTCAATAAGGTTGGATGAATACTACACCAGGGTGGCCGACTCCTATCTAATACATCTGGTTACTTCCTAACATTACTCAGATTGTATGCATTGCTCGTGCTCACTGTTTGGTGTAGTATTGTGCTCAATTATTCCGTCATTGTATATCGTAACGAAAGAACCCAGTCATCAGCTGCATCCGGCGCCGCACCTTGTCATGGTTTTCGAAAGCTTGGCGCAGAATACCTTCCATGCGTTCCTTCTCAATGCCTCGGAAGAACGATCGGAAACCATCGCGGGTTTTGAGTTGACCATGCTTCTCTCTCAAAAGTTGGACGAGTTGATAATCACTCTCAGAATTCCCTGGACCAAGCGCCATTTTTTGATCTTGTTCTTGTTGGTGTGTTGGGGAGTTCTGTTGATTCTTACTGTTGGTATTTCTTTGATCAGTGATGGTAGCCCTCATGGTTTCCCTTACAGACGCAGAATTGCTGCGGGGTGAAAGACAGCTTTGTTGAAGACTAGCCACACTCAAGATTGCAGTGTCTTCTGCATCATACTCCATTTCGTCACGCCACTTTTCAATCGCATTCAAACTCTCCGCCACATTGAAGAATGCTGTTTTGGGCACTGGTGTCGGACTGCCGAACCCGGTCGCCACAGCCGGACACATGATTAATCTGGAATAATAGCAAATTGTTATCTACTGTGGGTCCCATCAACGTTGAGAAGCAAACAACACCTCACCAAGTGACCAAACAAAATACTCACGGGATACTTACTCATCGTCGGCGTCACTATCACTGGAGCCTTCGTCGTCTTCAGCGATCCCGGAACTTCGCTTTTGAGAGGCCAGCGAGCGCTCCAGTTGTTGTTTACTGGTCAATGAAGTTGGTAGATGACGTTTTGCGGTTGAGATGTCCACTTTGGGCGAGAGTACCTCTAGATTCCAGTCGTGATGGTGACCCAGAGCTTTTGTGCAGCTTGAGGTTGTAGTGAAGATGCCTCTGGGTGTCTTCGTAGGTGAACACGGCCGCTTGCTATCATCACCGCCATCTAAAATCAGTATATCGACACCTGAAGTACCCGAAGATGAACCGAGCTGCTTTGAATTTCCTCGGGGGCTTGGTCTTGGGGAACAATTTCTCGAACCACATGCCACATCAACAAAAGCTTCGCGGACATTGACGCCATTACGCAAAACTCCAGCGGATGTGTTGGGTCGTCGCTCCAGTCGAGCTCGAATAGCAGCAGCAGCAACCTCATTGGCACTGATGCCGTCGATACTGCCTTTTCTTCGAGATCTACTGCGGTTTGATGAATTTCCCTCTATGTAGAATGCTTCATTGTTGTCGCGGGGAACACCTACTTGGGACGTACCAACACTGTCTAGCTGCCATGTTTTGAGTTCATCAAGGATGGCGTCACGCGACTTGTGCTTATGAATGTCAAGTTCTTTTGCTCGATCAAGTGTGTCAGTGATGGAAATTCGCAGTGCTGGAGTTTTTGGACGATCAGGCAGTCCGTGACTGGATGAAGGCCGCGCATTAACAGTAACTACAGACTCTTCAGAGCTAACTCCTGTGTAGCATATCGGATCGTGTGTTGACCCCGTTTCAGCTTCGTGTCGGTGCCGACGCAAAGCGCTCGAGACATTTCCAGCGAATACAATATCTGTTCCATGAGTGAGGCGGCTACCCGAGTCATGATTGCGAGGAGAATCGATTGTAAGTCCGTTCAAACTGGTTGTGCTAGAGGAATATGAAAGATGACGAGGACTGCTGATATCATTTGATCCCATTGCTCGCAAGTTACTTGTTGAATCACTGGTCGGTGTATTTGCTTGGAGCTGGTCTTGGTGTTTCTGGATAGCAGCGTCGATTTTCGAGTCTGAAAGTTTAGTACGTTCACTATCGGACAGGGTTCTGTCATCCAACGACACAAGTTGTGGCACAAAGTTGGCTACAATCTGTCGGTAGTGCTCGACAGTCTCAACAGGGTTTCCCGTCAAATTAAACGACGTTAGCTGCGGACAATAGGCTGAGTGCAGCAAAACTATAAGCGGTGATAGTAGTGAAAACAACAGCTGGAACTTGTCTTACCTAGCTGTTCAATCTGGCCGATATCCGCGACTCGATTTCCTTCCAAATCTGCGTTACATATATCGATGTCAGTACGGTTAGTCGATGTCCGACTAATATCCCTGAACTTTACTTACCAATGACGCGAAGCTCATCGTGCATAGATAATGGACTGATATCAGTCACATTGTTGTGCTGCAAGTGCAGCTCCTGTAAGTTCATTAACGCTCCGATGCCGTCGAGGTCAGATATTTGACAGTGCATAGCCCAGAGAATACGCAGTGAGCTAAGTGATGTGCCCAGATCACGAAAACTGTTAAGGTTGCTCTGTTGTAATCGTAGCTGCTGTAGCGATGGCAACAGCTCTCCAATGACTTCCACTGATTGTTTTGTCGAATCGACCGAAATTTGCAGTGAAGTGACTCGGTTCAGATCTTGACTCGCTGATAATTGTTTCTACAACATCAAACAATAAGTTTTCAAACGAATGTGTCCCAAAACAAACTGTTAACGCACCAACTTCTCCTCCGTGATATCATCAAACGGGTTCTCCAATTGCAGGATTTCTAGCTCTGTTTCTTGCCTACTGAGCTTGCCTCTCAAAGGAGAAAGTAACCCCGACGCACTTGCAATCAAACCGCCAGTAGGAACTGGCGTCGGGTTGCATTCCTTTGGAAGCGTTCGGATTAGGAAGCTCGTCTTCATGTCACCAGGTTTCGGTCCTCCTCCATTTGGCTTGCGCTTCGACGATGACGTCGTAGCGACCACATTCTCGTCCATTTCATGGCGTAGATCACCAACAACTAACATGCTCATGATTCCAACAATCTCTTGTCCTTTGCAGCACTGCGTTTTCCACTTCCACTACGCTAATTATACGATGAAATGAGCATAGCCGGTATCAACCGGTATTCATAGGTTTCCTTGCCGATTTGATTAACCAGTGGAGTTGACGGTATACCGGTATATTGTAATCGAAAATAACCGTTAAGAACCGGTATCGATAAAGTTTGTACTCTTCACAGTCCACCGTTATAGAGTGAACGGCTCTGTGCTCGAGGACATCCATTGCCTGGCGCTCAACATGGTGGACAACAAGGCGTCGACAGCTTCTAGAGCTAAAGAGTCCGAAGCTAATGCCAAACCGTCGCTTGTATTCTTACGACTGAAGCGGAAGCGCACCGATGACCCGATGGAGTGTCTGGTGGTGCACAGTGAACCAGATTCGAAGCGCTCCAAGGCGTCGCAGGACCTCCTCCAGGCTTTCACGAAGCTGTCGACCACCGAGAAACGCTTTGTGTTCAAGCACATCGACACAATGGAAGAGCCCAATGCATCAAGTCGTGTCAAGTGGACAGAGAGGCTCAAGCGCAAGGCTCGGTCACTCAAGGACGAGCGAGCCGACATGATGGCCAAGAAACAGCTCGTTCCAGTGTTCCAGAAGGACCCAACAGCCTCGAAACAGACGAAGAAGCGTGTGAAGCAACAACAAAATCGCTCCAAAGCGCGACGGAAAGAGGAGATGCTCAAATCCAGAGGACTGAAACCAGTAGTGGAGATCAAGGAGAAACAGACGATGGAGCTACACGGAATCCGCCTTGTAGATCTGCAAGTATCAACTGCTCCAAGTACAGAAAAGAAAGATGACGAGATTCTGGAAAAGAGTAAAGCTGAGGTTGTCACAATCAATGGAGCACGGCTGAAACCTACGCGCGTGCTGAATCCACACGAACGAGAACTGGATGAGGCAATTTGGAACGCATTCCGTGCCAATGACTTTGCACCTTTTTTTCAGATTCATCATGCGCAACGGCCAGAACTTCATGCGGATCCGATGACATTTCAACGACCAGCGGATGGAAGTACTATTCTCATGGCGGCGGCGCTGCACGGACGCAGTGATGTTATTGAAGTTCTACTGCGCTCCGGGACGACAAGTGTCTTGCAACAAGATTGGGAAGGTACTACTGCAGCGATGTTTGCGAAACGTGGTGGTCATGTCAATGTGGAGACGGCGCTACTTGCTTGTGAAGAAGCGGAACACGAAAAGGATTACGTCTACGATGTTTACTGTGTTGATATCGCTGCGAGTGAGGGTCAAGACAGCGCTCATGATACAGGTACCAGCTCTGAAGGTAGTTCTCAAGAAACAAGCGTGAATGGTGTGCCGGTGGTAAGCGTGAGTTCAGAAGTGCATCGGTGGCTCTCTGAAGACGTGCCTAGTGACGAGGTGGAGGAATACATGCTGGAGTCCGATATCGATAGCAACGAAGAAGTTGATGGGTACGCTTGCCTGTATAGATATTCATGGGACCGCTGAAGCGCGCGTGACGTGGGCACGTGGACGCGAATGGGACCGATCTAAAGATCATAATGCTGAGAGATTGCGGGCTGCTGAAGACGGTGGCCTCTGTTGGATTTGTTTTGACCTATTCTTTTCATGTTGTTTGCATGGTGTGTAGATTGAGTGAGGACTCCAACGACGAAGACAATGCAGCCAACGATTATCCTGACGAAGAGTCATCGGATGAGTCTTTGGCAGATAGCGAGGACCTTGACGAGGTATGTGTTGCAAGGGGTCGTAGTTTTGCCGTGAAATTCTCGGATGTGATTCAGAGGGCTGCATTTCTTTACGTTTTGGCAGGTCGGAGCGAGGCGCCACTGGCAGAATTCTGAGAATGACTGTACTGAGCGGGATGACTTCGACTATTAAACTGCTTCGGGTGTTGTGTGAGACAGTGCTTGTTGATCAGTGGTGCTGCTCAGAAGCTGAAGCACCAATGACAGCGACAGTAAAGTGTAGTCTGCTTAATACTGCGTTCATAATGCACACACACGAGATTTGTCAAACTAACCGATGTTCACACGAGCCCAACAGCTAAAGATTATCCAAACGTTTCATATTGACATAGTTTTGTTTTGCTTGGTCCGTGCACCAAAGCTCACCAAACTGGTGACTGATGGATCTGGCTCCAGCGATATCCCATCACACGCCGCATAATGATCAATTCCTTGAAATGGAGGATCAATCTGTCCACTCAAAGCCAAACTAGCAAGTTGAACCGCACGAGCACGTCGTGGCTGAAGGTGGCGACACTGGCGCGCGTCTTGGTCCACTTGTGGAAACCGAAGTTGTTGAGCTGTCGCTGGAAGCTGGAGAACTTGCCGTGCTTGAAGTACTTGCGCAGCACGTCGGTCTCAAGTCGAGGCACGTCGTAGACCTGGAAGTGGGAGCCGTCGACCGACCACGAAAGGATGCTCTGATCTTCGTTGTGTAGCATATCGTAGACAGAACGGACGAAACGAGGCACAGCAGCGGACGTCATATCAGTGATACTGTCGCCAACAGTATTCGTATTGGTGTTCAACTTCGTACTCATGTTTGTGTTTGTTGAATGAGTGGTTTGTTGGTTGGTTTCGTTGTGTGTTGGCAACACTGTTGCTGGTGTTGTGGTGTTGTGGTGCTGAGGTTGATGCGGTTGATGTGGTTGGTGGGAGTGTTTTGGTCACGAGGTTCGACTGTGACTTGAGTGAGTGGAGTCCACTTGAGTTATGCCGGAGATGGAGTCGTGGTGGCAGTCGTGGTGGCAGTCTGGCAGTCTGGTAGACCTGTGCGGGATACACCATGCGTCTGTAGAGCTAGCAGCAGGTACTCGCCACAGGCGAAAACCAGCACCAATAAGACGAAAACCAGCAGCATGACGGGGTCGTACTAAGAGCCAAACCGCTTCGTCACTTTTCACAGGAACACGATGTCAGTTGGTGCTAAGATAGTTCGACTAGACTTCTGTAGTCCTGCTGCTGCAAGTGTTGCGACTACTGCCTTCGTGGCACGAGTCGTGCTGTTGGTAGGGACCACTCCGAGAACACAACTGGCGCAGATATTCTCACAAAGCACATGCTACAAAGCACATGCTACAAAGCACATGCTTCACGTTTGTCTTTCGCGGCTGTGCATGCTATGGCACACTGGATGGTACACTGTGTGGCACACTGGATGATATGGCACACTGTGGGGTACGGACTTGTCGTTGATTGGATGCGGCAGACTAAGGACAAGTTCAACTTCCCAGGATCAAGCTTGTCCTCAGTCTGCAGCACCCAACTGGACCATGCAGCTACATCGACTCGATGTATTTTACTTTTGACACATACGCTTCTAGTAGTTCAGTTATGTCAAATACAACAGGAGACTAGCGGGTACAAGATTAAGGTTGAGGCTTTTTCCTGTGTCAAAGTGGATGAAAGTGTAGCCATGTCGAGCATATCGACAGTCGAGCATCCATCATCCATGCATAAATGGGACTGGATACGACCACCGAAACAACTTCAACTAGATCTTCTTTCCGAATGCAAGACAAGACTGCTATCGGAATACAAGACCTGTAATTGCACTCAAGTGGCTACATGCCAAAATGATACAAGATCTGTA